>CM030906.1:23197582-23286865 GCA_018136845.1 Heterotis niloticus
AATATACACATAAAACTGAGTCCAAAAGTTGGTTCTGCGCTAAAAATTTTTGAAGCAACTATTTTGTCCTTATCAGTAAGATTTGTCTTGTCACCATTATCATTTGTCTTTCTTTTCCTATTTCTGGCCTGTTTTTTTTTTTTTTTTTTTTTTCAGCATGTTGATGTATTTTTGACATTATCTGCTTTCATTCAGTTACCCATCATACACTGCTGTAGAATGGCATCTTTGGTCATAACACACCAAGGCAACCATGTTTAAAACTATACATTTTATACAATTTTCATTTTGTCCATCCCTTGCTTGTACAGTACTGCATGCATGTTTATTATGAATGTGATCACTCATTTGTCAAAAGACTGAGCCCCCATAGCTTCAGTTTGTATTTGTAGTCACTTCGGTTATGCATACTTTTGCTTTGTGACCCTTCACTGCTTTTAAATTTCTGCATTCTTAATGTAACAATGCCAGGAACATGACTCTTAAAGTCACAGGATTTGCAAGACTTACTTTTACAAACAAAAGTATGATCTCTCTTTTTAAGACACCTACTGCTTCCTATTTATATAATTCTGACTGGTTATTTCACAGATAATACCTCTTTGGAGGGGGCCTGGGACATTTTATCACATGGAAATGTGACAATTTACAGACATTTTCCAAAGTGGTGTTTATCTAAGCACATTTGGGTTCTGACTGACATATCAGAAACAAATTATGTTCAGTATAGCAGGATGAAGCAAAAAGATTAAGAAGATTGTCCATTTGATGAACAAATATGATGAATTGTGAAATTGACATCTTCTTGAAATAAGACACTTCCTCCAAAAGTTGAAAGCCTTGCCCAACACAAAGCTTTTCAGCACAGCCAAACTGTGAACAACAGCAGCCACCCTGTGTCATAGCTATAACTTTAAATTAGAATAAAATGATTGTCTTTATTTCTGGGCTCAAGTAATGCTTGTAAGGAGTAGGAGGCTCTCTAATGTGTATGTTTCTGATTAGAACTTTCTTAAAGAGTTTCGGGGAAATCCATATGCTCATCTTTTCTAGAAAGTATTGCACAGAATCTGATGTCAGCTTTGAAAAACAGCAGCCATCTTAACTTCAACATTTGGAAAACATGTCTGCTCTACACGGGACAGATTACTACTGCCAAAATGCAGATAATGGAAAAAAGGGCTTTAGGAATCAAATTTTCTCCTTTATACATTACACTATGAGCTATTTCAGCTTGGGAAAGGAGCAAAGGCACGAGGTAAGGACCACAAAATTAACTGCCATACAACACATTGCTAACATTAAAGAGGCTCTCTTGAAATGAAATCCTTTATTCTTGTTCATTTACTTTAAACAAAGGCCTCATCACAGTATGTCCATGAATGCCCTTCACTCAGGCAAAAGCTCAAGGAAGCAAGTAAATGATAACACCACTGTAAACAGTCTCCTTTCTGGAAAACCGGGAAAGCAGCCCAGTTATTTGTTATGAAATAAATAAATATTTGAGCAAAATAAAACATGTAGCCTTGTATAAGAATGGCTGTCTGCAACCATTAAGTAGCTATGAGGCCAAGGCGGATACATTCACACTACCACATTTCTGCTGCTTTGGTGTCAGCTTGTTAAGTCATCTGGGGTCAGTTTGGTCCAGTTCCTGCCAAAGGGGTTTTTATTAAACTAGAGCAGAAGCTCTTGGCTGATGCTTGCTGTCTGCCAGAGGCAGTGCCAGCATTTTGACAGGAAAAGCTGTTATTTATTTATTTATTTATTTATTTATTTATTTATTTATTTATTTCTCAACTGCAGCCCAATTCATCTGCATGTTGATGAAGAAAAACCTCCAATGAATTATGTTCCTTAGTACCTGGCCTTTGATGTTTTTGGGTGATCTGAACTCTGCCTAGAGAAACCAATTCCAGACAGAGGGATAAACCTTGACTTTGATCTCCATAAAGCGAAGATTTTCAATATTTTTTCTTCCACTGGCAAGCTGGCATAGTCATGTCTGAGGATCACGCTTTTTCATTCCCAGTAATTTGTTGCCAAAAGTAGAGAAGCATGGGACTCCAGAAGGTATACCATCACATGCTGGAAATTGGAGACATGCAATCTGTCACTCATCCTTGGATATGGGTGTGTCCCACATGGTATTATCTGCTGATACAGACATGGGGGATAAAATGTCTTTTAAAACATAGCTGAAAAGCAGATTCTTAGGTGAGAAGTTTGTGATTATTACTGAGCCATGCAGATGTTTGGAATACTGCACACATTTCCACAAAGCCAGCAAGAATGTTTACACAGGGACAGTCTGACTGTTATGCTCAGACTAAAATTGTGTGAAAACCTAATGTTACTTTGTAGAAACTACTTTTTGCTTCCTTTCTCTGCAGAAGGTGAATCTACTGGTCTTTCTACAAACAGCTTTAAATGAACAAGAGGAGGACAAAGTATGCCCATCCACTTTTATTCACATTCTTCCACCACCACTGTAGCACTTATCTTTCTTTGTGTAACATTCTGTCTCTTGTCATCACTCTCATTTTGTTTTCCAGTAAACTCCTGCTGCTGGGATCATGTTTCCAACCATGTTATTTGTAAATATGGTTCAACCATCACATAAATTTCCTTCAGAATAATAAATAATGAGAAAACTTATGACATATAAACAAAAAATGAAAGATTTTTTTATGAGGTAAGTTATACAGCACCACTGATTTCCTCTCTATCCTGGAACTCTTGCATGTAAACAGTTCCTTGTCACTCCATCTGCTGAAATCCAAACTGAAGACTATGTTCCTGTTTCCCAATTCTTTTGAAAGGAAAAAAAATGGTTTATTTGCTCATCCAGAATGATCCCAGCTTTCTTGAAACTGCACAAATTAGCAGCCATTTCTGAGCTAAAGATGTGTACTTGAAACAGCAACTCAGCATCCACCTGAATCATAAGGTCTGTAGTGTGCGGTACAGTGTGTGGCTTCAGGACAGGCAGAAAGCCTTTTTTTTCACAGATACATTTCCGCTGTGTTTCATTTCAAACATCATTTCCTATTACCTGTGTGTAAAACTCATGCTGTTTGCCAAGATTTGTAGGCTGCTTTCAACTCATAGATTGCATTTTGTGGCTAATATGAACATGTCGTATTGTGTCTATCTGTTCTCTCATATTCATGTATGTATTTGTGTGTGATTGTGCAGGACTGTTTTCTATGTGCATTGTGACAGGCCTTCCCATAAGCAGAAAAACTTAAGCTATCCAGTTGGCAGCATATTTTGACTTTATAGTATATATTCCATTTATTGTGTGTCACCTTCCCAAGGAGGCAGTCAGTTGAGAAGGGATTGTGGTAGTGGTTACACTTTAAGGGCATGGAGTTTCACGAGCTTTAAGCTTTAATAGAAATTATTGAAAGTATAAATTTGAGACCTTTTGGGCTCATCCATTTCTCTTTGTCTTCTCTTTCACATGCAGCTTCATCTATAATCCCAGAAAGAATAACAGAATCCCACATATAGACATAAAGTTTGTAATGGATGCATTCTTCCTCTGTTGCCTATGCATGCACTCCTCCAACATCCCTTTCACAGCATCCAAAACCTATCTGCATTGTGCTGACCCATTCCTTCTGTCCTCACTCCCATATCTAAGGTGAGTGGGAAATGTTTCTAGACAACAGCATATTGAGAATACTACAGTTCTATGCCTCAAATAAGGAATAAGTAAAAAACAGCAGAAGAAAAATGTGCCCCATAATCATAGATTTGTCCATTTTATATTATTTAATTTCAAAATAAAGATCCGCATCACTGATAGCATTCTGGTGAAAGGTGATAATGTTTCTTGGTAACCTTACATGCCCCCTACTCTCATTACTGCTGTATAGGTTTGGAGAAACTTGACCATTTAGATTTTATCATGAGGAGTAATGAACAAGGACCCAATGTTGTTTTCCAACAAAACTGGAATGAAGGGTTTCATAAAACTGTCTGAAAAGCTGCTAAAAGTGTCATGCTTCTTTTTAGATACAGTCTGCAAGGAAAATATTGGTTTCATATATTGAAAAGATAACATTTTTATTGCAGTTATTTTGCTGCTTAGTCAACGATAGTAACTTGATTTTCCATTTGCATAGGTAGATATTCTGCTGGACTAAGCAAATTTCTCTTGAATACTGCTGGGATCATGTTTCCAACTATGTTATCTGTAAATATGGTTCAGCCCTTACATAAATTTCCTTCAGAATAATAAATAACAAAATAACTAATGACATATAAACAAATAATGAAAAATCTCTGCTTGCTAACAGATTTATGCTTTTCTCTTTTATTGCAGCTGCATTGAATCCAGAAAAGGTTTGTGTTTTCTTTCATTTGTAGAGATATGGGTTACTTTTTATTAACTGCAAAGAGATTAGATAGATAGATAGATAGATAGATAGATAGATAGATAGATAGATAGATAGATAGATAGACACTTATCTTTAATGTATCCTAAACCTGTGAAAGGGAAAGCACTTTATTCTCGTTATATTTTAAGATTAGATTATTCAGTTTCTGGACAAATACCATACACATTTATAATTATAATGAAAGTTACAGAACACTGTTTTTGTTGTGTTTAGCTTTCACCATAGATAATGATTTCATACAGCAAATGTGTTTAAATAAATAGTATCAAAATATAAGTGCAAGGATTTCTCACTGACACATAATGGTTAAAAAAGCAAACTTCAAGCAATAAACCCTGCTTCAACACACTTTAACTTTTATGTAAATGTCAGTAATGCATCATATGAACTTGGCTCACTTCAGTATTTGCTTGCATTTTCAAACATGCTGCAGATTCCGATTCATATCAAACACATAGTGCTAAATCTCTACTCCCACTACCTACCTAACCATGATCTTAAACCCCATTTTAGATTATACTATCCGGCAAAAACCATGGCAACTCCACAGTCAACCCACAGCAAGCCTATCTAGCCACAATAAAATGGCTTTTCTCTCCCTAACACCGATGCTAGCAAACTACAAATCCAAACCCAGCATAGCGATGTGATAGTGCATTATCTCATTAGGGTTGTTAAGTGGGCACCTTCTTTCGTCGGTGTTTTGTGGAGGCCCATGTCACCCCCGAAAGGATCAATCATAGCTCAGGCATCTCAGAACTGCTCCCCTCTAGCACCGCGAACCTAACAACTACCTAGCAACACAACGCAACACATGCTATCTGCCTTAGTACCCCCTACAACAACTTTACAGGGTTACTGTCCATTCTATTACTTGCTATTCGCAAGAAAGAAGCTCCTTTCCTACCTTCTTTATCACTCCATTAAATCTACGTTGCACATTAACCACACTAACACTGCCACCTGCTAACTGCTTCTATTCAACCAGTCAAATCCTACCAGGCCTCATGGCTTCATCGCTTATCTTCCATCTGCGCTGGTCCTTTTCCTCCATATCCAAAGACTTCCCTGCTCCGCCACTTCTGTCATCTCTGCTGCAAGTTCTATCTTTAGATCCTGAGTTCACAAAACAGCGCCATTGTTTGCCGAGTTATAAAGCTATGACATCCCACTTCTACCAGCCTCACTCTTGCACTCAGACCTCATGCGCGTGCATCAACTAGATCCTCCCACGGGACCGTCAGCTATCTAAAATACACTACCCATCAGCTTACTGACCACAGTATGACATCAGGTTTCAAGTTTGTACTAACTGCATAGTACAAATAAAAACTTTAGGTCACAGACGGTGATAAAGACATAAGTACTCTGCATTCTCACTCCGGCCAGTATATTTCAAATATGTATATATAAAAAAAATCTCCCTCTCACTTTCCCCTATCTGGGGGGGTGGTATCTGTGTGTGCCCTCTACCAGAGGCCTGGGAGTTTGAGGGTTCTACGCAGTATCTTAGCTGTTCCTAGAACTGCGCTCTTCTGGACAGAGACCTCAGTTGTTGTACCTGGAATCTGTTGGAGCCACTCTCCAAGTTTGGGAGTCACAGCCCCCAGTGCTCCTATTACCACGGGAACTACTTTGGCCTTCACCTTCCACATTTGTTCCAGTTGTTCCTTCAGGCCTTGATACTTCTCAACCTTCTCATGCTCCTTGCAGCTTGTATTCTGCACCCACCTACTATGTGTTGGACAGTCTCATATATATATATATATATATATATATATATATATATATATTTTTTTTTTTTTAAAACATCTGTATTATATCAAAATATACAAGATTTTACACAAAAACAGAAGCATTTGTATTCAATTAACATGTATTAGATAATATGTACAATAATATAAATATGTACATGAATATGTAAATTTATAAATAAGGCTCGATTTTTTTATACATTTATATTAATTTAGATTATATATAATTAAGAAAAGGAAAATAAATAGATAAATAAAAAAATAAATAAATAAGGAGATTAAATAAATAAGAATAGGGTATGAAAATATATATGGGGGGGGGGGGAACTGCAGCCAAACCAACAACACACAGCAACCAAACCTACAACAACAGACCACTAATAGTTTAATGGAATGGGGGGGGGGCAGGCATACACACAGACACACAGACAAACAGACAGACCTCAGCTGACTGTTCCCACTGTCTGAGGGAGGGGTCAGTGGTTTAGCAGTCTTATGGTGTGGGGGGAAAAACTGTCCCAGAACCTTTTTGTTCTTGTCCGAACACTTCTAAAGCGTTTTCCAGACGGGAGCAAAGAGAATAGTTTGTGGCTGGGGTGACTGTTGCCCCTCTCGATGTTATGTGCCTTCTTCTTGCACATCTGGGTGTAGAGGTCTTGCAGGGCCAGCAGATTAGTCCTGGTTATGCCCTGTGCTGTCTTGACCACTCTTTGTAGAGCTTTGCGGTCTGATGCACTGCAGCTGCCATACCAGGCCGTGAAACTTCAATTTGCTTACCGCTCCAACAGATCTACGGATGATGCCACGTCCTACATCTTGCACACCACCCTCACTCATGTGGATAGGAAACAGGGGAACCATGTGAGATTGCTGTTCATTGACTACAGTTCAGTTTTCAACACCATTGTCCCCCACAGACTGTTCACTAGGCTAAGAGACCTGGGGTTGAATATCCACCTGTGTGCCTGGGTTCTCTCACAGGTTTTCTCACAGGTAGATCACCAGTGGTGAGAGTTGGCAGTTGCACCTCCAGCATCATCACTCAACACAGGAGCTCCACAAGGTTGTGTACTTAGCCCTCTGCTCTATGCCCTCCACACTTATAATTGTGTGGCCACACATGCTTCCAACTTCATCATCAGATTTGCTGATGATGGTGGTGGCCTTATCTCCAAAAACGATAAGAGAGCATACATGGAGGAGGTGGAGAACTTGGCATCATGGTGTCAGGAGAACTGTCTCCAACTGAATGTCAGCAAAACTAAAGAGCTGGTGGTGGACTTTGGTAGGCTATAGCAGCGGTCCTATAGCCCCCTTAAAATCAACAGGACTGCAGTGGAGAGGGTGAGCAGCTTCAAATACCTGGGCGTTCATGTCAGTGAGGATTTGACATGGACTGTACACATCCAAGCTCAAGCCAATAAAGCAAAGTAGCGTCTTTACCATCTCAGATAGCTGAGGAAGCTTTGGGTCTCTCCGGTGATCCGAAAGACTTTTTACTCTGGTGCTACACAAAGTGTCCCGACTCAGAACATCACCTCCTGGTTTGGGAATAGCTGTGCTCGCAACATCAAAGCACTGCAGAGAGTGATCCGGGCTGCAGAACACTGCATCAGATCTGATCTGCCATCCCTACAGGACATCTACACCAGAAGATGCAGGACCAGAGCGACTAGGATCATCGGTGACCTGTCTTATCCCAGCAACCATCTGTTCAACCTGCTGAAATCAGGCAAACATTTCAGAAGTAATTTCAGAAGGCCAGAACAGAGAGGCTCAGGAGGAGCTTCTACCCACAGGCCATAAGACTTCTGAACCCAGACATGTCATCACAATCCTCACAAACCAGGGTCTACAATATCCATATACATTGACCACTCCCCTCACTGTCACTGTCCCTACAGTGCACCTTAAGGTTTTATTTACTTGTTTTATTTGTTTGTTTGTTTGCTTGTTTGCTTTTTTCTTTCTTTCTTTCTTTCTTTCTTTCTTTCTTTCTTTCTTCTCGGTGTTTGGTTGTTTGTTGGTTCTTACTCGCAAATCTTTTTTCTGGTATGTAACCACGGTCTTCTGTTGAATCAGAGCACTTTTCACTAGATGGTATACTCAGTAACCATGTACGTGACAAATAAACTCTTTTGACTTTGATTTTGACTCAGTTCTCCGACTTGGTTCGTTTATTATGCACTGTATTTTGCAAAGTGTTCATTGTTTTGTTATTTGTTTATCTTGTTCAGTAAACGTTCGTTGATTTGTACTTTGGGTCTCGCAATTGCTTCCACCGACGCCGCCATAAAAGAAGAACTAAGCCAAAAATGGAAGCAGCAGACCTAACGTAGTTAGGCAAGGCACTCTCGCTTCAGCAACAGATTCTCTCTCAACATCAGTCTCAACTCCCTCAGGTGATGGAAAACCTACAGCATCTCGATGTGACTTGTGCATGACTCACCAGCTCTCTGGAGAGCCAGGCTCCAACCTCCCTGCTTCAAGATCCTCCTGAGAGCCAGGCGATACTTACTGCCGCCCACTTCTTGATCACCCCCTTGTGTTATGCAGGGAAAAAGGGCAAGTGCGCTTCTTTCTTGCTCCAGTGTGAAAATTACTTTTCAGTCTCTTCAGCAGATTTTAACACTGATACAAATAAGGTGTCATTTCTTTTCTCTCTCCTCATGTATTGAGCTCTGGCCTGGATGACGCCCCTCCTGCTGAAGCAGGTGCCAGTGACTCAGACCTGGTCAGACTTAACCACTGAGATGCGCTTGTGGAAGAAAAAATACCACTTTGGGTGTACAGAGAGTTACACTTTATTTTCTATAGAAATACATACCGGTGCGGGAGAGCCCCTTCAAAAAGAGAGTCTCCCCGAACAAAGGATACAGAGATCATTTATACAGAAACTCGCAAGGTATACACCCCTCTCAGGTGTTTTCCACTTCTGCTCTTTGTCAGTGTGACTTGAAATGTTGTTGTTATAGGGAATCATTATCCCATCCTAAGTGTGGTGGAGTAACTCCTAATTTAGGTGCCTTAGTTAAGGGAATTTCAGTTTTATTACTCCTTTACATACCACCAGGGTCTGGCCTGGGTCTAAATGGACCATTTCCTTGACCCTTTTAACTTTGCCTTATCTGTAGTTTACGTTTCCCTTCCTTAAGTTCCCTCTTTTTTATTTTTCCAGGGTAGCTTCTTAAATACCTAACATTCTAGCAAGGCAGATGTCCCAATGCTTTATAGCAGTAAGTGCAATATACTGAATAACATGGTCATAAAACATTCACTACACTATTGGTTAATACCTTTAACATAACAGAAACATGCATTAAGAGCTTAACTTCAAGAATGTCTCTCACACTCTGGTTTCTGACCAAGAGGCGGCTTCTTAGCTTGTTCAGCTCAAGCAAGGGTGACAGCCTGTGACAGATGTTACAGTTCTTGTTTTTTTTTTTTTTTTTTTTTTCTGGTGGGGAACTGTCATTGTTCCTGTTCGCATAGTCTCTCCATAGGAGTTTGGCGTTCAACAGGTCCACCAGAGCCAGGATTGGACCATCGGCGGATGACATCACCCCTGCAAGCGCTTATCTGCACAGACCACCATGGAGGCAGCAGCAACAGCTTTGTCTTGGTTGTGTTTTGTTGCGCTCTTTGCCTAGTGGGGGGATTTTGCTGTTTGCCCTTCTTGTAAAGTGTTGACACCAGGGAGTGTCCAACCCTCGGTGTACCTGGTGCTAACACGCCGCAATTTATTGTACTTTTACACATATGTTAAAACACCAGGCGAAGTGGCAGTCTCCCACCCTTGTATTGGTTTTGGCGGATTCTATAGTGGAGGTAGACAGGGCTTTAGTTTGTCTTCTGTTTTCTTTTCTTTTTGTGGCCCAGGTTGGGATGTCCGCTTTGTTCTGTTTTGGTCTTTGAGTTGGGAACCGCCTATATTATGTAAAACCGTTTGGTGCCTGGTTCTTTTGTTTGTTTGTATATATATTCTTTCTGTATATAATTCCATCACTCCCCACTGTAAATAAATCAAACTTTGTCACTAGTAAAATTACTTAACTGTGCCGTGTATTGGGGTTCTCTGTTAAAGGGGGTTATCTCCTACCACCTACATTTTCTTTCTTTTCCCTTAAAATGCTACAGTCCTTACTGCTGGTCCCCTAGCCAATGAGCCGGGTTGTAACACAGAATATGCACCGGACTTCAGAACCTTGGAATCAGCTTCCAGTTGGAATGAGGTAGCTCTGCTCACCACCTTCCCCCATAGCTTGTCAGATGAGGTAAAGGACGAGTTCACCGCTCGAGATCTCACCTCTAACCTGGAGCAGGCCATCTCCCTGGCCATCAGGATTGACAACTGCCTCCAGGAGAGACATAGGGCCCGCTCCACCCACCCGGTTCATCCACCTGAAGGGGATCCTTCCCAGTCTAGTCGAACCCATGCAGCTAGGGCACACCCAACTCTCTTCGCAGGAGAAGCAGAAGAGGAGACACTTGTGACTTTGCCTTTACTGTGTGTCATCCACTCACTCACTGGAGGCTTGCGCAGAGCTGCAGGGAAACAAAAGGTCTCTCAGTTGTCTGGGGTACACTGAGAGGCCAGACCTCTACTTCCCCCATGACCATGCAGCTTCAGATCCTGGTCACCCTCAGCATCTGGGATCGACCCGTTCACCTCTCAGCCCTAGTGGACTCTGGGGCAGCAGACTGCTTTATGGACTGCACCCTGATTCGACGTCTCCACTTGGCACTGCTGCCCTGTTCAACACCACTGAGGGTGCAAGCACTAGACGGTCAACCTTTGGGGTCTGGTTGAGTTACTTAGCGCACCCCTGAACGGAACATGACTGTACCCCCTGCACAAGCAGAAACTATCACCTTCCTCCTGATCTCATTGCCAGACACGCCCCTCATCCTAGAGTTCACGTGGCTGCATCAGCATGATCCAGTTATCAGCTGGTCTACTGCCTCCATCCTCGTTTGGGCACCCCAGTGCTACAGAGATTGCATGCTCTGCTTCTGAGCAAATTCCTGCTCAGAATTTCCGATCATCTCCATCGGGAAAACTTTGACCTCAGAGAAGTAGGCAGCAAGGGGCTCGCCTCAGAACTTCCCCCACACTAGACTTATCACTGTGCCATTGAGCTCCTTCCAGGTACAACTCCTCCGTGGGGCCGTCTCTTCACCCTCTCATCTCAGGAGCAAAGATCCTTAGACACCTACATCCAAGAGGCTCTGTGCATGGGGCTCATTTTCCATCATCCTCCTCAGCTGGTGCTGGTTTCTTCTTTGTGAAGAAGAAAGATGGGTCCCTTCGTCCATGCATTGACTATCAGGCCTTAACAAGATAACGGTTAAGAATCGGTATCCTTTAACACTCCTCTCCACTGCCTTTGATTGTCTAAATGAAGCCATCATCTTCACCAATCTGGATCTTTGAAGTGCTTATAAATGAGTGCGGATACGACAAGGTGACGAATGGAAAGCAGCTTTCAACACTCCTCAGGGCCATTACAATTATCTGGTCATGCCTTTTTGGGCTGACCAACGCTCTGGCTGTATTCCAGTGCTTTGTGAACGATGTCCTGTGACCTTTCATGGACAAGTTTGTCTTTGTTTACCTTGGTTGTCACTCCTGATCTTCTCCCACACCCTCCAAGAACACATCCACCATGCTCACCAGGTCCTTCAAACTCTCCTAAAAAACCGATCTACATCAGACTGGAGAAATACAAATTCCATGTCTCCACAGTATCCTTTTTGAGCTTTGTGGTTTCAAATTCAGGTCTTGCCATAGATTTGGCAAAGGTGAAAGCAGTATAGGATTGGCCTACGCCTACCAATGTCAAAGAAGTCCAACAGTTCCTGGGGTTCACCAACTTCTATAGAAACTTCATCAGAGATTTCAGGAAGGTGGCCTCTCCCCTCTACATGCTCACCCGCAAATCCTCCACTCCCTTTTGCTGGTCCTCCGAAGCTCAGGCAGCTTTCCAGCGTCTCAAGACCTTGTTCACAGAGGCTCCAACATCCAGATGCCTCGCGCCAGTTTATCATTGAGGTAGACGCATCCAGTGGCGGTGCCAGAACAATATTATTCCACAGGTCCTCAGATGGCAAGATCCGTCCCTGTGCCTACTTCTCCCACCACTTTTCTTCAACCGAATGTAATTATGATGTTGGGAACCAAGAGCTCCTTGCTGTTAAGTGGGCCTTGGAAGAGTGGAGACATTGGCTGGAGGGGGCCTGCCAGCCTTTTCTCATTTGGACTGACCACAAAAACCTAACCTATCTCCACACAGCCAAACACACAGCCAGGCAGGCTTGCTGGTCCCTTTTCTTCTCAGCTGTAGTTTTTGATTTCACGCTTTCTTATCAGCCTGGTACCAAGAATGTCATGCCAGATGCCCTCTCACAACAACATGATGATCCCATCATGCATATTCCTCCTGGTTGGCAGAGCACCCTGGCGTGGAATGTTCCCAAGAGCTCCTACATTGTCGCTTTTGGTGGCCCACCTCCAAGCAGGACATGTAACAGTTTGTCCTAGCCTGTTCCGTCTGCGCCTGCAATAAGAGCCTCAACCAGCCTCATCTTGGTCATCTTCTACCCTTGCCAGTTCCTCCACGTCCCTGGGCTCATATCGCCATTGACTCTATGACTGGTCTTCCTCTTTCAGGTGGATTCATCTGTGTGATGGTTGTTGTGGACCGTTTCAGCAAGATGGCTCATTTTATTCCACTCCCTAACATACCAACGGCGAAACAGACTGCAGAGGCGCTTCTCCATCATGTGGTCTGCCTTCACAGTGTCCCTGAGGAGGTTCTCACTGATCTCAGTTCACATTGAGGTTTTGGGCCGCATTTTGCAACTTGCTCGGAGTTAAGGCTAAGTTGACCTCAGGATACTACCTCTAGATGAATGGTCTGATTGAGCAGACCAATCAGGAGCTTGGAAAGTATCTGCGCTGTTTTTCGGCTTCCTGTCCCAGCTCCTGGAGCTCTCACCTAACATGGGCCAAATTAGCTCACAGTGCTCTCTATAAGTCCTCCCTGGGTATGGCTCCCTCAGTCTGGATTTCCGCCACACCTCCAAGACACTGAGTCTGCTGGAACAGAGAATGAGGATTAAAGGAGAACTAAGCGCTGGGCGCGCTTCCGTCTGAGACTTTTATACAGTCCTTTGCGTTCATGGTTGCATGGTGAGAATGCGTCCATGGTTGTGTTATGGGGTGAAGAGAGCTGCGTGGTGATGGAGAGGATGTCAGCGTGACAGTACCCCCCTTCCCCACAGTGGCTGGCTCCGGACGGTCCCGCAGCCTCTGGATGTTGGCGATGGAATTGCTGGATGAGCGATTTATCCGGAAAGAAGGAAGCCGAGATCCAGAAGCGCTCCTCTGGGCCGTAACCCTCCCAGTCCACAAGATACTGCAAGCCCCATCCCCAACAACGGGAGGCAAAATTCTCCGATTTGGTTTGTTTATTGCTAAATAACTATATTTAGCAAAGTGTTTATTGTTTTGTTATTCACTTATCTTGTTCAGTAAATGTGTTCATTGATTTGTACTTTGGGTCTCGCAATTGCTTCCACCGACACTGCCGTGACACAGATGCATTGTTATTTCCTTATTTTTTGAGTTATGCGTGGTGTATGTAGCTGGATTCAATACAGTATGTAACATAGAAAATAGATTATTTAGTCTCCATGTGGCAGACAATTTTAAAAATAAAAAACTAAAGAAAAATTAAATCCCACTCTGCTTTTCATTTAAAAGTTTCTTCCATGATAATGCAATTAAATTCTGGAAGTTTTGACCACTATTTTGGAAACTCTTGCAATTTCTCTTCACTTTTGCTAAATGCTTAAACATTTTACCTTTGCATTTGTTCCGTTCTGTTCTATGTGATGTACGTTAATTAAAAATGAATCCCATTGTGAAATTGGCAAGAAAAATACTTACTGATGTACATAATAAAACCACCAGTAGGAAGAATTTATGAAAATATTGAGCTGCCATCCTTATGTACACAGGGACAGTCTGACTGATATACTCAGAACTTAAGTTCTGCCACAGCAAAGCTAATGAAACACATAAGGAAATGAAACACTTATGTCAGGAACACCAAGGTGTGCATGATTCTCAGATCTGCAGTAAATCATCAGCCTCCAAACATTCAGAGATATAACCAAACCAGATCACATTGTGTTTTAGCTCTCAGTGAGAACTCTAGGTTCTAGAACTTAAGAAGGCACTGTAGAAGGCATTCCCCAGTTATTGCAGCAGTCACATGCTTTACCATTGTCACAGTTGTAGTTTTTATCACTTAGCATGTTTACGTATTTATGTATTTATTAATTTATTTATGGTGTTATTTTATGCGAACAACCCATTACAGCACTTCCTAAAATCACTAATATTGTGTGTGCAACAAGTATGAAAGAATTGAATTTTGAATTTTGAGATCATTTCACACTTCACATTGATTCAGTATAAAAACTGACTGTCCAAAGTAAGCATCAATATATTACAATGCTTTACATGTTGTTTTAGCTGATTATTGTTTTTAGCACTAGTAAATAGACTGATTACTCATTTACTAGATCTAGTTTACTATGGATCTCTATTCCAAACCTTAAGTTGAGGACTTAATGATTTGATGCAGAGGAAGATGCAGGTCTCATTTGCAGGACTTCAAGCAAGAGCTACAAGGTGGGGCAGGGAGCACAACTGATTCTTATTAAAGATGTGGAGCATGAAAGACCTCCTGTGGAGGACTGATCAAAGCACTCAGTCACAGACTCCAGGGGATAACTTTCAGAAGTCAAAGCAATTCTAAATGGAAAATGTAAGTCTCCACTGGATAAAGAAAGTGACACTGTGACACTCGAAAAAAATCATGTGACATCTCAAAGTTAGTATTGCGTTCTATTTTGATCCTTCCAAGTCAGGAGCAAGACTTAATTTGTTTAGTGACCATTTTTATCAATGGAACTTAAGTGAGAATCATTTCATACCCTTCAAGTATGTCATGGCTGCAGTTAAATTTCAGAATTCCTTATATTACTTTCAAAAGAAAAAATATAGGTCTTTGAAAAGCCTTTAACCAGTCTAGGAATACAACTGCATTCTTGATTATATTTTTGATAATACTTGATATAACATTTATATATTTTTAAATATTTTTTTATAGATTTGTACTAAAGTTCATCACCAGAAATCAGGTTCTCAAAAGTATTACAATGGCCAGACAGTATAGTTCATTAAGAACATTTTTTTAAACATATCTTCCAGAATGTCCCCAAAACAAAATGTGAAAAAAGTAGAACTCTTACTGTTGTACTGTAATAACTTTATTTCAATATTTGAAGTGAAAAAATATCACTCGGGTGTAGAGAGAGTTACACTTTATTGATCAATTGAATACACAACGGTGCGGGAGAGCCCCTTCGAAAAGAGAGTCTCCCCAAACAAAGGACACCAGGGTTATTTATACAGCAGTTTGCAAGGTATGTGCGTCTCTTGAGAGTTTTTCACTTCAGTTGTTACAATACTTGGGTATTATTGTTTTAAGGAAGCGTTATCCTATCTTAAGTCTGGTGGAATAACTCTTAATTCAGGGATTTCAGTTGAGCAAGTTTTGCGTCAGGATGGAAGGGTATGGAATTTAACAGAACTTTCAGCTGGGTGACAGTTACATATACCAGTTCAGTTTGCAGATCACAGGTTACAATACTTTGCGGCAGTAAGCACTGGATAACATAGTCATAACAAAACATTAATTTCCCTATTGATTAATAACTTTAATATAGTACAAAACATGCATTTCATGTATAGCTTAATTTTACAAATTTCTCTCACAAGATTTAGCAAGGAAGTGTCCCAAGCGTTGTGCCATCTTTTCTCACCATATGCCATTTTTTGCCCTATTTTGTTGCTGTGTTTTGTTAAAATAGGTTAAGTGTAAAAATATGTTATAACAAGACTGGAGTTTGAAGTTTAACTTCAGAAAGAAATGACCTACATAAAGAGATAAGTCCCTAATTCTTTGTTATATAAGTCTTTATGAGCAACATGGTAACATGACTTGGCATTCAGAATCTCTCTCCTTACTGCGCAGAAGATTCAGTGTGGCAGTGTCAGAGTCTCCAGCTTAGCAGCCAGAAAAATTTCACAGCACCTGCAGTTTAACAAAACATGACTATCATATATTTCAATTAATCCAGTAATGCCAGCGAGGGAGCTTCAACTTCAGAAATGCCCAAAAGTTTGAGGATTAGACTTGGGAACAAAAAAGTAACTGCAAGGGGAAAACGCATTTTTATTTCTACTGGTGTTCTCTAGTATGACCCATTCATGTTCCATGTTGTAAGAGTGAGTAAACCATATATTGAAGCCATTTAAAATAATGCAACCAAATGGCAGTATTACTGGACCTTAGCTTCCCTCCTCCTGGCGCTCTTCTCATTGCAGTGACACAGAGCACTGAACAGAAATGTCAAGGGTAGTATTCATGTACAATTGGTATCTGGGCACGCAGAAGAGCAAAACAAAAAACTCCTTTTTACTGGAGAATAGCAGAAAAATAAACCTCTGGGGGTCCATGTGCCAGTGGAAGCCCACCCCTTCTGGGCATTCTATACTAAGTTAATAGCCAGTTCATAACAATGTTAAAAAGAGTTGTAGGTTTTTGTCATTATGGCATAAGGGGTATGGTATGGTTTCCAGTTCACAGTCAGGCACAGCCACCTACATCCGCAGCGCCTGATTCAATGTGATCAAGTTGTTCGGCTTTCCGCCTGTCTCCTGCATAGATTCTGTTCCTGCTTCCTATCCACCCCGGTCTTTTCAGTCCTCTGAAGTAGCAGACACTGTGAGGCGACCTGCAGCACAAACCGCTCAGAAAACAAAGGAGCCATTAGGCAAGGTACATACTCAGGGGGCTTGACAACAGGCATCATGCGTCATATGCTAAATCAAAAAAGTAAGTTTTTAACCTAGATTTAAAAAGAGGTAAGGAGGTGGTCAAACGTAATTCATCTGGCAGGCTATTCCAAAATTTAGGGGTCGTGTGGTTAAATGCATGTCCACCTACTGTCACTTTGTTGATCCTCGAAATTGCAAGTTAATCTGTTTTTGATGATCGAAGGCTTCGACCCGGAATGTAATCCTCATTTATTTCACTTAGATATGTTGGTCCAGTGGCCCTCACTGCCTTATATGTAACTAATAAGATTTTATGGCTAATTCTAAATTTGACTGGTAGCCAGTGCAGATTGAAGTACTGGTGAAATGTGGTCGTATTTTTTGGTTCTTGTAACTATTCATTAGTATCTGCAGCCTGGAGATAATCTGAGATGGACAGCCAGATAGCAGAGACTTACAGTAATCAATACTGCTTGAGATGAAGGCGTGGACCAGTTTCTCTGTGTCCTTTCTGTCCAAGAAATTATCTGTCACTAACAAGTCACTATCCTGTAACTCCGAGTTACACTCTAAATGTATGCATAATAGTAGTTTGTACTGTAATGTTGTTCAAAAATCAACAGAGTCATTACACAGAGAAATATTACACTGTATCAGAAGTAAATAATAGTTATCAAAATATATAAGCACATATACTGTTAAAATAAAATCTAGCACACTATATGAAATGGTAGAAAGCAAAACTGTAGTGCACATTTGGAATAGATTTGAGTGAACACTTTCAAATGCCACTTCTGAGCAAAATAAAGTTAATACTGTAAATAAAATCTGTTTTCAGTGGAAAAAAATAAAGGACAAGACAAGAAGAATCTATACTGAGACTAAGAGAACATTTAGAACACGCAAATGTGCTATTTTTTAGAGCTAGTGACTGATATCCTAGATTCATATCAAACAGAAAGTGCAGCATGAAATCTTTGCATCTGCGAAAACATGCAAGAAATATTTTGTATTCTAGAGGTTTCTGTAATTTTTGCAGCTCACTGTAATACAAAGGATATAAGTGAATGAGGATGACGATTATATGATTGATAAATAAGAATAAACAGCAAAAAAATGAGTTTGTTCCATCATTATGTTTGAGTTAAAATAACCAAATATTTGTTTTCACTTAATTTTTTTTGTTTTGTATTGCTGCTGCCCATAATATCTTTACCTTGTCCAATTTGCCACATCTTTTTCCACAATGCACAAGTGTGCTGAAGGAGGCAGCTTTTTAAATTTGATAATGTCACTCCCTCCCTCACCTTCTGCCGACTCCCTCGTGCACAGTTTCCCTGCACCACCCACCGGATTGAGTGCTGCGGTGCTCCTAATTATGGACAGTTTAAAAGAGCCACCCAGATCCTCACCCAGGGCTCAGTCTTCCCCAGGCCTCTACCGAGCGCAGTCCTTGCTGGTTTCTGTGTTCTGGCCCCTCTCGTCAACGTGGTACTTGCACCTGTGTCTTGCCCACCACTGTGATTTGGTTTGCTTGCTCTGTGTTCTCCCTGGCAGAGGACTCTGGTTTCACATGCCCACATCCCTGGTTCTCTCCCTGCTGTGCCCTGGTGGATGACTCTGGTTCCTTGCAAGTTCTGCTTGTGTCCTGCAAATACCTCCTCCATGCCCCTAGCATGACAGATAACTTCTAATGCTGCTGCAATTATTTTCATTTCATCAAAATAACTTCTCATGGTTATTTGCCCATTTATGCAGCTGGAGTAACTCAGCTTAAGAACCCTAATCAAAGGAAAAGGTGGGATTCAATTATATATGCATTATTGTTTATTATCCTATTAAATAGTAAACATGTATTATTTTCATAAAATCATTTTGAGAAAGTCAATATACATATTAAAAAGACTTTCTTTCAACTGTTCTATTCCATTTTGGTATATGGGAGTGCTACTGCATGGTGAGTGGCTTGGTGTTGTTATCATTGCAACTGTCACTGAAGGACAGATGCAGCTTCAATTGCATGTGAATGCAAACCTTTTATTTGTCCTCTCTCTCACACCTCCCCACCTCTTTTTTATGAAGATCTTGTTCCTATGCTACATGCTGTGCAGGATATTCTGACTACTTCCACACTTACGGTGAGCACACTCACAGGTCTAGAATCTGCAGGAGTGACTGCACCAGGCTGTCAGGGTGCAGCTGTTGATTCTTTTATGAGGGCAACATCGCCAAGGAAACGTGGGGACCGCCAGGCTGTGGGTGGACTGCTGGTAACTGCTGTGGAATCAAAAAGACTTCTGCATTATTTACACTATTAGCATTAAGCAGTTTCAAATGAAACTTTTTTCATAGCTTAATTATGGATTTGTTTTAATGCCAAGCCAGAAAGTGCCAAGTCATGTTTGGGCCTGAAATACAATTTAATGTGTTTTGCTCTTTCTGCACCAAACAGGTTTTTGACTGAGATGCATTAAAAGGTTGACAAATTGAGTTTTTCCTGACAATAGGCTGACCTTTAAGCATCTAAGGATTTGGTGGAAAGTGACAGAGATTAATTCAGCTGTCCTGAACCCCTGGTCAAATTCTGCGGAAGAAAAGCACCCTTGTCCACCTGTCTGAGGAGAATAGGATTCTCTGAACCGAGTAACATTATTGAGTACCAAAGGCAATTCTCACCCACTATTACCAAGAAACTGACTCAATGACACTTCCATGTCTGAAACCAGAGTGGCAGCCTTACAGAGTAAATTGTCTGTCTGTGTGTTTGTAATTGTGTGTAAGGCTGTCTCATGAATTGTGTGTGAGCAGGTGTATGCATATTTAATGAATATATCTTTTTTCTTTCCAATTGCACTTTCTCATTTTGCAGGTCAGTTCATTCAGCAGGAACAGTATTTATATTTAGTAATGTCAATAGTACATCAGCACACAGGTGGGTATGAATGAGATTGACAGATGCAAAGAGACAGAAAGAGTAGCAGAAAGATATACTAAGAAAACCTGATGAATTCTTATGTCCTCATAAACTGCCTTTTATACTGCACTAAATTGGTTTTCTGAAAGAAGGGTTAGGTGGTAGAAGATTTGTAGTTTAGTAGGCTCTGTGAGCTTGTCAGAAGACCTTCAATCTGCAGAACAATTAGCTTTGAAGGTGACACTTGCGTAGCAGTACTCAGTTGCTTCCTGTATATGTTGACTCTCAACTTTTGTTCGTCCACCTGTTATGCAAACAAAACATATACTTGAATAGGAACAGCTTTCTAAATTAAATATTTTCTGGCACAGCAAATATAAATAGCATACTATTATGGAGATCAGTTTACTTAGTGTTTGAATTTGGCTGATGGACACTCTGGTTTCAGGACTACCTGTACATACGCTGCACAAATGATCCAGGTTTGATTATGGAAACTACAGATAACTCTGGGCTAAAGGCAATTACTCTGGTAACTGTATTAATTTTGCTTACGATGGCCATAACCAGCATGGACTTTGCTACATTTACTTCTTTAAAAGTGTAACTATGTAAAAGTTGGTCATCATGTTAACTTGTTAAATGTTTGGTACAAACGTGAATGTATCAGTCAAGCATACACAAAGCAGACGTGTTTACAAAAAGGAGAGGTGGACATTTTCCAAAATGCATCAACAGTAATAAGTGCCTACTTTAATACTCAAGCAAGGTTATAACTGTCATCGTCACAATAAAGTGGTTACAGTTATAAATGTGATCTCTTCTGTTCTGCGCTGTGCCTGGGGTACCTAATGGGAAACCCAGCTCTGGTTTAATGTTATTTTGTAGTCTCCAATTGACCGTGCCTGGCTGTGAATGTAAAAGTATGTGTGTCTACTTGCTCTCTGTGGTTCCCGATTCTCCAAGCCATTCCGACTGTTATTAAAGTAAGGAACAAATAAATAATTAATGTATACACAGGTCTCTGTTTCTGAGACTTTGACAGACAGAGCATTCTGAAATGTGGAACTGTATCCCAGAAGAAGACATCATTCAGTGGTAAGATCAAAGACCATAACATTAAAATAGCACAGAATACTTTAAAATGGTGACGTTATATGCCTTCACATATATTGCATGCTAAGTATGAATGTAACTTAAAAAAAACAATTATAAGTGATACAAGTGCATTAGCATAGAAAAGAGGGTTATTTGTTCCAAGGAATTTTTAGAGATTTATCACATTTCTAGGGATTAATCACAAAAAAAGTCCAAAACACAGGATCAGAAAAAAAGATCTTTATCTTGTGGACATATTTTCAACAGATGAATATCTGATGAAATTATTTGAACCTCAAGAACAATCTCAACACATTCATCACCAAAAATAGTTTTTATTTCCTTTTTTATTTTATTGAACCTCTGCTATGTTTGTACAGCTTAAAAAAAAATTGGATTTAGTTTCGTCTGAAAGCAAGAAATAATTCATTTCAGAATTGAACAATCAAGTCGGACATCAATTTTTTAAAATATGTATCAGAATAAAATGTGCATTCCAAATACATAATAATTTTTCACATTTCTGTGAAATTATATGATGCTTCCTATCCCAGAATGATTTTAGTTTTCACCGAGGGACAAAGAGGAGTGAAGCAGAACCTTCTGTCGTACAGGAAGAAGGAATAGGGGACAGATATCTCCATTTTGTCTTGATAAGTAGTGTTTCCCCAAAGAAAGAAACCTGGGGACATGTTGCCTTGCTCCATACTCAGACCGAAATCCCTCAAAATCATACAGTATCACCCAGAATTCCTTTGTTCATCTATAAACATTCATGGGTCACTATCAGCATTGTACTAGAACTCACCACAGTGATAGGCCTGGTTTTGCTACAGCCTCAACCAGCTCCTTCTCTACATTGGACAAAAAGTTTTCCCCTTCAGTCAGCATTTTTTTCTTGGCAGAAGGCCTGATTGGTTCTACTGTCACTGGTAGATGCTCCAAACTCAGCAGTGATGGACAGAGCTGAATCTGCGCGTGATTCCAGTCAACACCAATCAAGCTCCAGCACGCTGAAATGGGCAGATATTTGGCGGGAAACCCATAGCATCTGTCCAATACTGCAGCAGTAATGAAACAGTAGTATTTTTTGGGAGTGCAGGTGTCTTCCTCAGTTAACGTCACTTTTCTATGATTCCAGGCACGTGATGTTGAAAAAATAAGTACATCCTTATTATGCCATGCAATGCCCTGACATCAGAATGTGTAAAAATGATCTTTGTACTTTTGTAGATTTCTGTGTTGCTATGTAAAACTAAAGCACTGTGTCTCAATAAATGTATTACTTTTTGCTATTGGACTATACCACTATTTTTAAAAATCTGTAGCTCAAAAACTAATATGAGGGCCACTCTACCTGAATCTCCAGAACTTTGCCTAAGTTCAGGTAGTTTTAGCTAAATTTGTTTTAGTTTAGTTAAATTCAGCTTATTTTCTCTGCTTTCATTTAATTTTCATTTAAGTGCTTTTCCTACCAGAGTAACATTGGATTTGTGAAACAGTACAGAGAGAGATGAAGCTTGCAGGATGAACAATAACAATTCACAGATTAAACACAAGTGTAGGTGAATAGAGACACAAGACAGTGGATTAGAGTCAATGCACGATTTTGTGGACTGATGGTGAGAATGATGCACGAGTTATTGTATGCATTATTTATTTAGCTGCTCTAATGTGAATATAGGAAACAACAACAACATTTTGTCAACGAAAAACTCCCATCTATTATCACTCACCGTTTTTATTTTATTTTATCACTGGGGACAGAGTTATGAAAGAACACCATGCATGGGATGCCAGTTCACTGTAGGGTGACCACAGAACACTGAAAATATCAGCAAATCTGGAAAAAAGATAAAGTATAAGCTAATTTTTAATTAGGTGCCTATTTTGATGGATTCATATGTGTTATATTATGGCCAGAGAAAATATGAATACAAAATATTTTTCTGGAGCTTCTGTAATGAAGGAACCAAAGCCAGTTGATCAACAGCAACATATAAACACACCCATTGTAATTAAAAAGTGTAATGAAATAATGGAACAAGCTAGACTCACTGGGGCAGTGAAGATATTGAAGCACAAACTCTTGATAAATGTATACAGTATAGGGAAGACACTAAAGGGCATAAGCAAACACCCTATGTACAAGACCAGTTATAGTTTAAGTTCTCTTGCTTAGGGTTGGATGTGGGCTTATTCAGGAAATGAGGTATTTTGTCTTCTCAGGTCTTCTGCAACAGGTCCTAGAGACATTGGACACTTGTGGGCTAATTTGCTTTTACACTTCTCTCCAGGTAGTCCAAATATTCATCTAAGTTATAGAGGTGTATTCACATTTTTCACTATGACTGTACTGTAAATACAATAGAGATCCTAGGTGGCATTCGAAAGAACAAAGAAAAAAGTTTGATCTACAGAAAATAATCAACAAGGGAAATGGATATCAGTACAGGGGTGTGGTAAAATAAACTTTTTCTGCTCACTGCACAACTGTTTCCTGAAGGTCAGTCTGAAATGTCATCCAAAATTATTTTTTAAGACAGCTTAGTTTAGCATGATGGACTCTTATGCTACTGCTGAAGATGGCGTTCATGGATCTAGGGCACCATGCAGCTCCTTATGGTAAAATATTGTGTGGTCATCCAGTATTGCATATTATGCAAAGGGATGGTGACATTCACTATTGTTTTGTTTAAACATAGTACATTCAGAGATTGTCATGCCCTCGGCTTTGCCGACTCCCACATGCACATTTGTCCTCATGGAGGGGTGCTTAGCCGACTCTTGCATGCACAGTTGCCCCACCCAGCCCAGGTAATGATGGGCAGGGCCACTAATTGCAGACTGTTTAAAAGCGCTGCCAGTTCTTTGCCCGGCGTTCAGTCTTCCTCTGACCTTTGCTGTATCTAGCCCTTGCTGGTCTCTGTGTTTTCACCCCTTTTGGCGATTTTGTGGTTCTGTTTCCCATGGCGTGCCCTGCTTTCCCTGTGTGTTACCCTGTGGCGAACCCTGATTCTCTGGTCCTGCTCTCCCTGTGTGTTACCCCATGGCGGAACCTGGTTCTGTGCTCTGTGTTCTTTTCTGGTTCTTTGCCCTGTGTACTGCCTGTGTCTTGCAGATGCCTCCTTCCACCTAGACCTTGACACAGATCACTTTTGAGACACAAATGTAATTTATTTTCTGGAGGTCAGCACGACTTGTACCATTCTGAGTGGGCATCTGGCTCACAGGATGGCTGGACACCCCCATTGTCACAGGACCTACAGAGTCAGTGTATCATCAAAGTTATGTATTTCCATAAAGCATTAAATGTATGCTGTGTTTAAACTAAAATTTCCTAGTGGTTATAACATTAAAAAAATCTATCCATCATTTAATTTTCTCTGCCTTTCTGGTAATGCATGATGCTGTCAAGTTTTTGTTGGTCCATTTTTCACGGGAATGGTACTGTTTGTCCCAGAACTGCAGCAATTATATTTCCACCAGTGATTCCCCAAAATCCTCAGTCATCATTGCAGTAATTAAATTCATTTAAATTATGTTAGAATGGACACATTCATATTTGGACAGTAAAAGATGGTAGCAGCCAAACTTTTCTGCAGTCTTTGACAAGGTTAATTACTCAAACAATTTTCCTCTGAAATCAGTTCAATAGGCGAAATCAAAGCAGCCTACTCCAGGGAATGGCCACAAAAGTTTTATATGCCCGAGTCATACATCTCTTTTGTTAACTCAGTGTGTCCTTGCACCCTTGGTATTTGGACAATCCCCCCATGGAGTCGAAGGTGAACTTTGAAGCAGCCATCACAAGGGATGTAATTATTGCACTCTTTGAAAAGGGAGGATTAAAAAGATGTCTGAACAATACAGTCTTCTTTTGATCATAAAACTCGCAACAGACTGTCATAAAAGAATATGCAATATGCTACACTCATTGTTCTTCTTGTAAATGTCATGTACACACACACATGCACATGCACACAAACAGAATTACACCAAGTGTTAGTGGGGGTTTAACAATGGTTTGGTAACAGGTTACTGTACAACGTCTATAGATCTAGGTTTCTAGGTGTTCTAAGGAATTTCATTATATGACCCTTAAGCATTCTAAGAGACAGGACTCAACATTGCAATAACATTTCTATGATGGATTTAGAAGTTTAACATATAGGGTAACTTCTTGTTACAACCCCTTTAGTTAGGCTCAGTAAAATCTGGGGGTCACAGGCGCTGCACATAAATAGAAAAAAAAGGATAAATGGTTTACCATCCAGATAACATGCCAGGTGTCAGGAACCAGCTAGGGATGGCCCACCTACCTGCCACAGCTGCACCTGATCAACCCATTAGCTCAGGAATAAAAGGCACAGGGCCAGACAGCCCCAACATGGGATCTCTACCGTAGCTTCTCTTGGTTACCGGGTGGTTTCCCTGTGCTCGTGTGTGTGTTACAGTAAACCTGTCTTGTGTAATCTGTCCCCCCATGTCCTCTCTTGGGTTCCTTACCTCATCCCCGTCCATGTCATGACACCAGGAACCGAAACAAGGGGTATTTGTGGAAGGGTTTTATTGTGAGAAAGGTTAGTGATTTGTAGTGAATATTTACATATAATAGTGATGTGCTGAAAGGTGTCATGAGGGAAAACTAACTTTTCTACTGTGTGTGAACCAAAGATCAACTGTTAATCTTAAGCCCGATTAGAAAAAAGTTGCAAAGTCAACATTTTCCGTGCCTGACTGAGTATGCTGATCCAAACTATGTAACAAAACACACAAAATAAAAACAGGACACTACTCTCACTGTACAAATCATAAAAAAGTATGCAAGAAAATACCAAAAGTAACAAATCCCACTCCACAAAACACACTCCAGAACGCACTGCTAATTGCAAGGACAAAACTCCAGCAACACCTCTGGGGCCACTAAAGCAACATTGCATGTCATTCAAATGTGGAGAAATATGAATCCACCTCTGTTTCTTTAAATGTAGGCACAATCAAAACACATTTATTTATGTCTGTTACTGGAAGTCAAGGTTGGCAGTCAGGGGTAGGTGGTGGCACAGATCCCTTGCTGATGCTGGCATATGTTGATGGATAACTTTTAAGTCAGTTTTCACCATTTCCAACACCAACTGCCTCATCAGCACTTTCTTTTCCACTTTCAGTTCTAAGTATCTAATGGCCAGTTTGTGTTTAAGCGCCATCTGCTGATCCTGTAACTGGGTCTCCGCCTGTATTTGGGTGATGTGCACCTGAGAACCAGCATGGTCTCTAGGGTGAACCATCCCTATGGAAGAAGGAGACAGACATTCAAACTCCAACAAATTAGGTCTGAGGGAAGCCTCAGTTTCCTCCAGCACTGGGCCCAAAGATGACCTTTTACTGCCCCTCACAGGGGCAGAACAAGTGGGTGACACCCTGCCATTGTGTGGAGACATCAGCATTTCAGTCAGAACACCCAGTTTCTGTAAATGCTGAATTAGAGCTGTTTTAATATCTCTTTCCAGCTGGACACAGTAAGTCCATAATAATTCTCAAAGTGACTTTTGTCGCCAAGGCCAAAAGTAAGCTACAAAACTAATCATTAATATGTATTCATTTGGCAATCCATCTTATTTTGAGTGATTTAAGAGTACAATTCACTTACACACCCCCTTTTGGTAATTAATTGGCCTAACCAGGGCCGTAACAAACCTGGTGTCCAGTGATTTAGAGATACTGTAAGTTCCACACGGCTGCGACCCTGCTCAGGATTAAGTGGTTAACAATCATGGGTGGATGGAGAGTCGCAGCAGTCTGGAGCCCAGCCTGAATTTTATTTGTGCTAGTTTAGGTGTGGTACACTCTGGATGTGACACCAGTATATTAGAACATGCAGATGTTCACTCAAACAGTCACACATTATGGGCAATTTCAAGTCACTAATTAACCTTAACCACTTATCTTTAAACTGTGGAAGGAACCAGAGCCCCTGGAGCAAACCCATATTGACACAGGAAGAACATGGGAGCACTACACAGGCTGAGTCTTTCAAACCTAAGCCCAGTTCCCAGGTGTTGTGAAGCTGAAGTATTAGCCACTGAGCTACGATTTTTATTTACTTTAACACAGTTAACTAAGAGAATGTTCACAGTTTCAGATTTTTTTGCTGGTGACAAAGGTCACCCTGGGATGTACTGGCATTTCATCTAGGGGAAGTTTCACAACTTTCCTGGAGACTCTGGACCCTGCTCAAAACAAGCAATTTCTGAAAATGGATGGATGGATGGATGGATGGATGGATGGTGACAAAGATTTACTAATCAGTAGTTGGTAGAAATTTCTAAATCACAAAAAAAATTAAGTTTATGACAGCTCCTGATGCTGTGATGGAGCAGGATATCTGACCTCTTAAGCTTTGATTCATAGCTAACCTGTTCCTTGCAACAGAATCCACACTGATGCATAAGATCATGAGGTCAGAACAAGAGGAGATCATCTCCCATTGTGCTGTATGCCAGCATCTGTGACCTCACCCAGCAGTTTTAGAAATTCACCCACTGTTTTATCTTTTTCCCCACACTTGGGTCTCTCAGCAGTTTGAAAAATAACACTAATGCCTTAAGAAGTGGGGGTCTAAGGTGCAATTGTTACTAGCAGATAGAGTGAAGGACCTGACATCTCTGTGATGCTTCTTTGATCAGTTTGTAGAGCCATTAAGCTGTGAGGACACTGGCCCTCGGGCCCATTTTGCTGTAGCCTGAACTGACGTACATTGTTGGTTGCTTTGCAGGCCCCAGGTGAAAAAATAATAGGTTTCCACCAACACAGTGTGACATCCCCCTGAACTACATTTCCTCCCCTTCCTTGCTTATACTTAGTCTCAGATTATTTTGACTATCTCTCTTACACTACATATTTTCAAAATATTGATTTTTGGGTGTGCTCTTTACCTCCAGGCAGCACCTTTTTCTATGCCATTGTTTAATTTTAGCCAAAACTGTAGACATTTAAATACTGCATCAAAATTCAGAGGCTTCACTACTCAAGATAAATAACTGAAGCTCTGCTGCCAAATGACTGCTTCAGCTATTTATCTTGAGCATTAGAGCAAAATAATTACAATATCAATATGTTTTTAGAGTAAAAAGAAGCAGAAACAGTTGCTCATACTATACCACAAGATCCTAAAACAAGCCAGTCTCATATGATACCTGAAGTACTGTTGGTCTTCTTGTTTTCAGTCTAATCTGTGTTTTTTTAGTCTCTTTGAAAAGTAGCAAAACATCTGCATTTTGAGCCACATCTGTTAGTCACACCTGTCTTCAGTGCATAACTTGCTCTTCACACCACCTATAGCATATGAACACTTGCAAATATGAGCAACAGCAGTAGAAGTGTTAGGAAATGGGAGTATGACCTTGATGATTGAGTTCTGCCAATCTGTATTTTCATAAAGAAATTAAGGACATTTTCTTAAAAATGTTATATTCATAATTTAAAATTTAGAATTCATCTTATGCCTTATGGTTTTATATTTCTCAGTAGTCATCTCAGTAGTACTTTTAATACATTAATTCTAGGAATATGATATTATACAGGCTTACTCCAATGAGGCTTATTTAATTTTTCAAAACAATAATAGCAAAGAATTTGACATGTTTTCTTCTCTATTTTTGTTTGTTTGACACACAATACACATAAATATTAGCACTGGTTATTGACCATTATCTCAGAAAGAAATCCATTTTATTGTTGTGATTTATGCCAGAGGCCCACTCTAGAACTGTGTGGTTCACACAAGCGTGTAACTTACTTTTGCTAAAAAAGTTCACTTTTGACTGGCATCATAATTCAAAAAATTTTTTGGAAGATTTAATAATCTTTGCTAAATATTGTCATGGCTAAATATTGTTCAAATGAGTCAAACACAGTGAATCACACTAAGAATGAATCCCAAAGAAAGTCAGTGCTAGGGTTGAGGCTAGCTTTAGTATTACAGTAATGGGACACAGAAAAAATTCTGGTATAATAATAATAATAATAATAATAATAATAATAAACATTTTTGTCATTTTGGTATAAAGTCTAATTATTTAATTAGTTTTCAAGTATATATTTAGTTTTCCCAAAGAAAGAAAGAAAGAAAGAAGAAAAAAAAAAAATATATATATATATATATATATATTTTTTTCTTTCTTTTTTTAAAATCAGTTTTTTATTTTTTAGCAAGTTACACGCTTGTGTGGTTCACACAAGCGTAACTTACTTTTACAAAAGTTCACTTTTGACTGGCATCATAATTCAAAAAAATTTTTGGAAGATTTAATAATCTTTTGCTAAATATTGTCATGGCTAAATATTATTCAAATGAGTCAAACACAGTGAATCACACTCAAGAATGAATCCCAAAGAAAGTCATGCTAGGGTTGAGGCTAGTTTTAGTATTACAGTAATGGGACACAGAAAAATTTGCATAATAATACACACAATAATAATACACAAACATTTTTGTCATTTTGGTATAAAGTCTAATTATTTAATTAGTTTTCAAGTATATATTTAGTTTTCCCAAAGAAAGAAAGAAAGAAAGAAGAAAAAAAAAAAATATATATATATATATATATATTTTTTTGAGATCCTCAAAAAAAATATATATATATATATATATATTTTGAAAAATCCCAGAAAATTTTGAAAATTAATTTATTATGAATATACCATTTTCTTAAAATGTTATATTCATAATTTAAATTTAGAATTCATCTTATGCCTTATGGTTTTATATTTCAGTAGTCATCTCAGTAGTACTTTTTAATTACATTAATTCTAGGAATATGATATTATACAGGCTTACTCCAATGAGGCTTATTTAATTTTTCAAAACAATAATAGCAAAGAATTTGACATGTTTTCTTCTCTATTTTTGTTTGTTTGACACACAATACACATAAATATTAGCACTGGTTATTGACCATTATCTCAGAAAGAAATCCATTTTATTGTTGTGATTATGCCAGAGGCCCACTCTAGAACTGTGGTTCACACAAGTTGCAAAAATCCTTACTTTTGCTAAAAAAGTTCACTCTTTGACTGGCATCATAATTCAAAAAATTTTTTGGAAGATTTAATAATCTTTGCTAAATATTGTCATGGCTAAATATTGTTCAAATGAGTCAAACACAGTGAATCACACTAAGAATGAATCCCAAAGAAAGTCAGGGTGTGCTAGGGGTTGAGGCTAGCTTTAGTATTACAGTAATGGGACACAGAAAAATTCTGGTATAATAATAATAATAATAATAATAATAATAATAAACATTTTTGTCATTTTGGTATAAAGTCTAATTATTTAATTAGTTTTCAAGTATATATTTAGTTTTCCCAGATATATATATATATATATATATATATATATATATATATTTTTTTTTTTTTTTTTTGAGATCCTTTTCAAAAAAACACCTAAGTTCAATTTAAACAAGCTGCTTCAGTACGTATTATTGTTGCCAACAGCAGCTCTCTGGAGGAATGGTTGTTTTGTTTAGTTTTCTTTTTAGTTTTGTTTCATTGTTTAAGGTGTCACATTTCCAGATAATGCTTTATTTGTATTTGGCACATTTAAGCAGCTTTACTTTAGGACAGAGGACTGTTTTTAAGTGTATTTAAGTGTTTTGAATGAAGTGCATTCAACGAGGAGGTAAGGTCAGGACAATTTTTTCTCATCTACTGGTAAATTCTAATGTAATTCACTTATAAAATATTGTCAGTGCTTAATTTTTCTTGCTAAGCAGTCTGGTTAGACAAAATTTGGAGCCTGTCAGAATACTGCAAATACAAGCAGACAAGTTGTACCATGCGCTGACACAGTGCAGGTATTGATTTGTAACTCTGCTGGCAAATTGTAGTTTTGTCAGCCACTTGAGATTAATCAAGCTTGTCCACTAGGCAATGAACAAAGCAGGAATCATTTCACATTATTTTTGCTAGAGAATTAATTTGTACAAAACTGGCTTCAGGGTGCATTATTTTAAAGCTTAATTACATTTCTATTCTCTTTAAACTGAACATTAAAATTGAGATGAATGGATTAAGTTTCATAAAGAAACAACACAGAAATGCAAATAGACTGTGTTCATGGCATGTATTTTAGTCATTTCTCTTTGAAGTATCATGTGCTTAATATTTAAATTATGAGAAGAATGCAGTTCCAAGGTTGAGGAATTATTAAAATTTTTTTTAGAGGTTACATGTTCACAAAGAGGAGAAAAAAATCCAGGACATTCTGTGCTTACTTCTTAATACATTCCCAGTTCAGTATAACTGCATGCAAACTGGTGTCTATTTCATTATAAACGTTATAGTATCAAGATATGAACAACAAATACTATTATTCATTTGTTATACTGAAACTACATCAGAAAAGCATCCTGTCAGCTCACAGTACGCTGTGTTGTCTAGTTATACATCATATTCAGTGGCTAATTTGTTTAAAAGAAAGAAACAAGAAGGTTCCTGAAGCACAGGTTTGCTTTGAAGATAATATTAAAGCATAAAAAAACAAAATGTAAAATTAAGGTATTTTTATCATTATATGCATGAAATAATTCTATGTGAAATTTCAGTGAAATAAAATATTAGGATATTGTTTTCTTTTTTTTTCTGCATTTGTTTATTTTCCTAGATGGGGCTCGTACCTTTCATCAGATGCTTAAAGAAGTCCACGAATTTGAAAAAGGTTAAGAAACTGGTGGACATCAAAACTCTGCTGTTTTAAAATAAATCAACTGATAATGAAATAGAGCTCTCTCATTTTTTTTAGAAATGAACTACCTAAAATATATGTTTTATGATGACTTTGCTTACCCCTGTTGACAAATGGAACATGACGTATAGATGTACAGTATATAGATATTTATAAGCATTCAATTCTCGCACGTTTCCTTATAAATTTTAAGTCCATACCAACCCCATAGAGCAGCAGTGCCTATTGCCTCATACCTGGTTCTTTTATCTCTGTCAGCCTACCGCATCCTCAACCATTCAATATTCTTCATATACTAAAAGTAGTATTTTTTAATGTCATACATTGAGAAGCCCAATGACAATATATGGCTCTGCATAGGCACACATTTTGCTTCTACCCAGGGCCTAGGGAAAGCTGAACACTTGACGGACTTTCAATCAAAAACCCATATAAGACTCCAGTAGTTAATGTCTGCACTAAATGTAACATGCGTTTGGTAACCTTTCTCATCAAACCTTTTCTGTATGTTTATATTTATGGATGTCTCTGCACAAATGGGATCTTTGTCATTGTATATAAGGACTTCTCTGGGTATACCCTCTGTGAATTAATAGAGATTTAGACACCACACTAACTGAATTTCAGACATAAAAGAGGGAACGTGTAAATAATTATATTTCACCCTGCAGGGTTTCATCAACCTGTCACATACCATTCAGTTATATCAAATGCTATCTTTATTAAATTGTGTCTTCTGTCAAGGCAGATTAGACTTTCATTTTGAAATTTAACAAATGGCAATTTTTTTTTTTTTTGATCTGGAAAAAAAAATATTTAGTCTTCATATGAGTTGCAAAAAAATATTCCTTTACCAAAGGATTTGATGGAATATTCATCATAGATTGTGAAGTCAATAGTGAACAATATTCATCTTGTTCTCAAAGAAGCCGCTTTAGGCATTCATATCCTTCTGTTCACCATATTTTCAGGGCACAAATTTTTGAAATATCACAGTCTCTATATATCCACTGGCCAAAATGTTATTTTTTTCTTTGAAATGCAGTGGTGTTGTGGAATCTATTATCATTCTTTTCTCTCAAGCAGCTGTCTAGCAGCCATTGTACAGCAGTAAAGAGCTATTGTACAATAGTATTTCACAGAACAAAATAAATATGAAATATGTCCAGTCTCCCACACCTAATAAATCCAATCACATGTATGTTTTGTTCTGTCTCCTGCAGCTATGAATAAAACTCTATTTTAAATTCTCTCTGGCAGTTAGTATAGAAAACAAACAAGAAAGGAAAATATTTGCAGCCCTTCTTGTTGATGGCAATATAATTGTTGTAAAAACTAGGAAGGTAGAGGCTCTTGGAACACAGCTTTCATTAGCCTAATTTTAAAGAAAGGCAAAAATCCTTTAGACAGCTGCTCCTACCAACCTATCAGTGTTCTGAATGTTGACGTGAAAATTGTAACCAAAATTCTGGCCCTTAGGTGGGAAAGTGTACTACCAAAAATTACAAAAGTGAATTAAACTGGCTTTGTCAAGCCTAGGTTTATATCTGACAACATACATTGAACTTTAAATATCATAAACCCTACTACAGGGAATCAAGAACCCGCTTTGATCATTTCACTTAATGTAGAAAAAGAATTTGATAGAGTAGAATAGGGTTTCTTATGCTTAGTGTTGGAAAGATGTAAAATGGGTTACATATTCATTAACCTATTTAAGCTTTTATATTCAAACCCTTAAACCCCAAAACAGGTTAACATGAATGGTTTTCTGTCACACGGTTTTTCTGTGGAACAAGGAGGTCAGCAAGATTATTGTCAGGACGCTGACGAGGTAAGGGACCCAAGTGCGGAGAGGACACAAGAAGACAGATTACACTAGACAGGCTTACTGGAAAACGCACAGTAACCATGAGAAGCTACAGATGAGATCCTGTGCTGGGGCTGTCCAGCCCCATGCCTTTTATCCCTGAGCTAATGGGTTGCTCTGGTGCAGCTGCGACAGGTAGGTGGGCTGTCCCTAGCCGTTCCTGACAATTATCCTCTTTCCCTTCTATTCTTCACACTCAAGATCAAACAATTAAAAAAAGCTAACAGAATAATAAAGATAAATATAATTTAAAAGTAGGAGAGGAAGACCACTGCATTTCTCTGTATACCAGTGATGTACTCCTGCACCTGAGTAACTCGAAAATGTTAGTCCTGGTAAATCTACAAATGATGTCCGATTATAGCAAACTTTCAAATGTTAAAATAAATCCATATCATACACATAAAGCTAACAGAAGGACTCACACTATAAAGGGGATCCCACTACTAATCTACCGCTAATCTAAGTCTTTGACCACGTAACTGAATTTTCCTCCTAATTCTAATTCTTTTGTCCCCTTCTTTTGTCAGGAGTGATAAAAACTCATAAATACTTGAATCCCTATATTTCGGTTTTATAGGGATATTTATGAGTTTTTATTACTCCTGATCTCACATACCTGATAGAGACCAACTACTATAGTTTAAATGTCTTACTCCATGGAGCTATCTTCCTCATTTCATTATTTTGTACAATTAATGCAAAAAAAGAATAATTTACATTAATTCCTGTACCTGTTTCAAAATGTACCCTCCATCTTGTTGACGAAGTTCTTTAAGACATTATAGGCTGATCAACCACAACATTAAAACCAGCTGCCTAATATTGTGTAGGTTCTCTCATCATGCCAAAATAGCTCTGACCCATTGAAGCATGAACTCCACAAGACGGTGTCCTGTGATACTTGGTACCAAAATGTTAGCAGCATATCGTTTAAGTCCTGTAAGTTGCAAGGTGGGGATCCAACTTGTTCTTTCAAGCAACATCATCATGAATGCCAGGACCAAAGGTTTCCCAGCAAAACATTGCCCAGAGCACCAAGCTGCCTTCTCCAGCTTACCTTCTTCCCATAGTGCATCCTGCTGCCATCTCTTCCCCAGGTAAATGGTATACATGCACCTAGCAGTCCACATGATCTAAAAAAATGTGATTTGTCAGACCAGGCCACCTTCTTCCATTGCTCCATGGTCCAGTTCTGAGGCTCATGTGCCCATTGTAGGCGGTGGACACAGTCAGCATGCGCACTTTTACCGGTCGCTCAGTGGCAACGCAGGCCCATGCACAAGAAACTGAGATGCACTGTGTGTTCTGACACTTTTCCATCATGGCCAGCATTAAGGTTTTCAGCAATTTGTGCTGCAGTAGCTCTTCTGTGAAATCGGACCAGACGGTTTAACCATCACTGCCCACACACATTTGTGAGCCTTAGGCACTCATGACCCTGTCGCCAGTTCACCAGTTGTCCTTCCTTGGACCACTTATGATACTAACCACTGCATACTGGGAACACCCCACAAGAACAGTCATTTTGGAGATGCACTGACCCAGTCGTCTACCCATCACAATTTGGCCCTTGTCAAAATCGGTCAGATCTTTATGCTTGCCTATTTTGTCTGCTTCAAAACTATCAACTTTAACAACTGACCGCTCACTTGCTGCCTAATGTGTCCCCCCACCCCTTGACAGGTCTCATTGCAATGAGAAAATCAAAATCAAAGTTATTCACTTCAGTTGTGAGTGGTTTTCATGTTGTGGCTGATCAGTGTATACGTTGGTCTCAAAATTTATTTGGAGCAATAAGTGACCTAGAATCAGGCTCTCCAAAACTCAGCCAACCAAAAGAAAGGGGTGGTGGTTTGCTACTAGATATGAGACTTTGCTGTTAGGCACCACAAGTCAAACAAATGTCTAACTGACTCCGTCTCACATCAAATTCTCTATGGGTTACCTTCATGTTGTCCAAGATTGCTCAGTGCCTTGGCTTTCTTCCAAAAAATTTACAAGATTCCATGCCTATGTGAGAATTTTGTCATACTCAACACTCTCCTAACCTGGACAGATGATAAGAAATACCCGTGGATCTCATGTGGTCTTTCTGTCTGGTTTCCTGTTGCCCTCAGCTCTGACCTTCCCTCAAACATTCATAAAATTGCTCTATAGAAATGGCTGTCTAAAGGTTTGTTTGAGATGTTACCTTTGGTTTCAGACCAAAAAATGGCCAGTTTTGAACATCTAGTAGAGACTTCTTTAAATATCTACAATTTTGTCATTTTATTTAAACCTCAGACAAGGAGAACATACTTCAGACAGAATTAACTCATGATGTAAACAACTCATTGCAGTGAACAACTCCAGAGGCTTTGTTTCTGCATTATATTCTATTTTAACAAATGTTGTCAAAAAATCTTTTTTCATACTGTGTAGACGATAGTTCTTAATACAGTGTCTTTGTTTCAAAATAACTTATTAAATTTCACTCAATAGTTCCAGGTTACTAATGTAAAGTATATGTGTGTGTATTTAACTGAAATAGAGCACACAAAAATGGTTCGATATATTAATGGCTTAACAAGATTTATATCAAACATGTAGTGCTAACAAAAGGACTCACACTGTAAAGGGGGTCTTGCTACCTAACCTTACCCTAAGCTCCTTTTCTCCTTGTACTCACCCCCAACCGCCATGGCAACCCCACCATCAACCCGCATCAATCCTATCTAGCTACTATCCAATGTTTTGCACCTCCCTAAAACCGATTCTGGCAGTAAAAATAACAGAAAATTTAAGACATCAAACACTGTGAGAATTCAAATGGCCAATTAATTACAGTTTATTGGCAGCTTGTACCAAAACAAGCACATAATATTTGCTGTAGTTTATGAGTCTTTTGCAGAATCTGGATATGTCACTGTCAGGCGCGTTGGGACGCTGACAGGATGCTACGCAACATGGCGACGAGATGCGAATGGGGACCTGCTGCCCACCGGCCCCTGACAACCATGAGGACATAAAAGTGGCCAAGCCGACCAACATGGGTGAGAGACCTGACAACTACTGTCCGTGATGTTATCCTGTCTTGTACCATGAAGTTGTATCCAGATTAAAGCACTGAGCATTCACACCTCCTGTCCCGTGTCTCCCTTCCGCACATGGGTCCTATGCCTTGCTGCCGATCGAGGTTCCTGACAGTCACACAGCTGTTACTAAAGACTTGAAAGATTTTACTATTACATTTAGAAAAAAATTCCAGTCTTAAATAAAAATTAATGTGCTGGGTCAACTAGGGGAGTTCATTTGTTAGTAAAATCCCATAATTGCTTCAGTTTACAAATTCTGTATGAAGAATTTTACAGTAGCAATTATCGAAATACCCTTATGTTCTTCTAGATACATTTTAATCTTCATTAGTTATCCTGTGAGAGTTATGACAGCTTAATTTGGCATCATTGCAAATCAGTGCACAAATGTTATCCCTATTGAGAGAGAAAAAGCGCTGTGAAGGATAGGGAGAATATGGTCACCCTTCTGAGCCTGAACTTAATTAAATGTGTACCCTTGTCTCAATGAAAACACTGCACAAGCTTTCCAAGTGTCTTTGGAGGAAAGTTTAGAAACAAGTAGTCAATATTTTGCAAAGTCAGAGAGCATCTCACGTGTTTCACAGGTCTGCAAAAATTCAAAGCATTTTGGACTTCACAAGTGAAAAGTAAGATTTTCAAATGTTTACTCCTCCACAGACATATATTGTGATAATTACTAAATTGTTCAGATACTGCAAAGGCTAAAGATAAAAGTACCAAGAATCCAGTGGCTGAAAATAAAACATCCCCGAGTTATAATCATGGTATTTATTTTAGTTTTGAATTACTTGTTGAAAGGGACAAGGTACAGTAGTTATTATCTGGTGATGTTTACATTGCCAGGTAAGAAAGTTACCTGTTTTAGGTTGCCTGACAAAGATAAAAAATTATACATGATTATAAAATTCTTACTGTGGTTTTAGACCAGCTTTAAATGCTGGACAGATCATTTTAGATCTAAGAAATTAGGCACTGATGGAGATGGTAAAAAAAATCTTCCAGTGAAACACATTCAGTTATATAAATAATTGAAATTAAATTATCTTAAAAATAACTGAAACCAATTTCTATTTAGGTATTACTCATTAATGAATAAGCCAGTGGTCAAATAAAATAATGTTGCTCTTTAAATGACAAAACAAATTTGGAATCAAGTTGCCTGAGCTGCAAAAATGTGCCAATTAATATTTTCTACAGCAAATGCATTCAGCACATGAAAGTCATGTGCATGGAAAGGCATTAAAGAAGTGCATGCATTTGAGGGTTGGGTGGCTCCTCCTTAGCCCAAAGATGAAAGTGAAAACCCTGCAATGATGGAACCGGACAAGGAGCTGCTGGAAAGATAACGCTATGTCACCCTTTTTGATGTGCCTGTATGAAAGCAGGGGAGAAATGAAATACTGACCCTTCCTATATCTTCCAGGACTGGATAAAAGGTATTAGAATGATAGTTAAGGACATGGGCTATGAACCATGTGTTTTGTTCAAGTATGAAGCCCTTATTATGCTTAACCATTTAGCTTTAGTAAAGCATTACTATGTGGTTGACTAGTATTAACTGTAGTCTTATGAACCACTTCCAGTTCAACCTCCAGCATGAAACACCTCTACTTCAACAGAGGCAATTAACATGACCTTCATATTTGAAGCATAACATATAAGGGAACAGCAAATAGTAGTAACACTGAAGATAGCAAAGATACTGTAAGGTGTATCCATATATGGATCAAATATTTATGTTTTGGTTTATTAAAGTTGGTAAAAGTGTAGCGTTCCTTTTTAAAATTACAAATTAGTTTATGGCTTCAAAAGTGTAAATGTTTGAGATTAGAGTGTCACTGGGACACTCAACTTTACTTTATTAAAAGGGGAAAATAAATAAATAAATAATTCCAGGACTAGCACTACACCCAAAGCCACTACAAAAAATATGTCCTGCTCATTCCAATGCCCTCACCACTCTTTTCCTGCGCTCTACTCACTGACACATCACTCACTCACACTCCCTCCGCATTCAACCTTAAATAAAGTAGTCTCACTTCACACCCAACACAATATCAAATTTAAACTCTTACATATACTCCCCTATTTAAAACAAAATGTCCTCATTTCTAAAACAAATGTCAAATGAGAATAAGGATAAGATATCTGTATTATACAGAAAAAAATAAAAATTATATATATATAACATAGGCCACAAAGGGCAAATATATATCTCAATATTATGTTGTAACCTTGACATAAATGCTTTTGGTGGTGAAAAATCCTGGGGACAATGGTCCTGAATACATCAACACAGTATATACATCAAAACAGTATACAATTACAGTAACAGAGGAAATTAAAAATAGGAACTCTTTTTGTTTCACTTCCAGAGGTCATAGTATGCGGAGTGATCTTAACACAGGCAAAAAATTTCCACAATAAAACATTTCTGTGCAAGTAACAAGAAACATCCTTAAGCTTGGACACATATTCTACATGTCCAATATTTCAAACAGTTCACAGTGAGAAGGGTTGAGTCCTGTCAATGAAGCTGGAAGTCCTGGAAATGGCTTGGCATCTGTGTCTTCCAGCAAGGGACATTCTGTGATAGCTGTAACAAAGGTGACGTGTCTGTGGCCTCCAATGACATAATTCGTATTAGGTGCTGGGTCCAGTTCAGGAGCATTTTGTGGTGCCATGGGTTATAGCGGTCATATCTGGTAAGGATATGGTTGTATAGGTGAATGGTCTGGGCTGTGTGTATATAATGTAGCTGTGGGTGGGAAGCTTTGTGCCATGCTAGTGTCTGTCAGTCAATGTGATACAGGCAACTGAGGTGACTGTGGAAATAACACAGGCCACAAAGGGTAAAGTGGTCCTGAATCAACAGGCTGTCTTAGTTGTGTAGAATTAGGGAGAGGGTCGGTAAAAGAAACCAAGATGGGGTCACCATGATGAGGACTGAGACGATTGCAATGCAAAAATTTAGGCTTACCAACAGGCCTTGATATGTCATGGATTTGGAAGTTAACAGGAGGAAGCTTATTGTGACGATATGCTGGATCATCAGCTAGCACCAGATCACCCTGTTTATACGACGTGTACCTCAAATGTCGGTTGTAATACTGCCGTTGAAAGGCCTGAGCTTTGCCCCTAAATGCTGTTGCTACATGGTAAGCCCAACCTAACCTGTGACAAAGTGAATACGCATATGCTGCTGGGGTGCCGGGTGTAGCAGCAGAATCAGGATTGTGCACCAGGAATGTATTAATAGGGACCCTTGCCTCCCAACCATGAGCCAGATAAAATGGAGTAAAACCAGTTGATGAATGAGTCACTTGTGTTGTAAACCAATTTTAACTGAGGTAAATGTTCATCCTAGTCTCGACAAGACTCAAAAAGGTACTTCGCCAACTCCTCTTTCAAAATGAGCTTCAGTCGTTCTACAGCACCGTCACACAGTGCATGGTAAGGGGATGTTCCAAGTTTAGTAATGGACATTAAACTACAGAGGTACAGAGTCTAATTCAAACTGATGACCCCAGTCTGCATGTAAAGCCTCTGGAACTGCATGCCGAGGAAGGTAGTGGTCAAATATACAATGAGCTACAGAAATGGCATACAGATTAACAGAGGTAGAGGTCAAACATGACACACAGTGATGTCCTTTGGAGGACATTGGCAGTTCCATTACATCTGCTGTGACAATTTGAAATGAGTGAGTTGGAGAAACCAAAATGAGAGGGGCATGTTAGTGAGGTACTGGGGAATGCCGAGACTGACAAGCCAGGCAGTACTGACAGTGACAGGAGATATCAGATGACATGTAAGGCAAATAGAAAGAATCAGTAGCCCTTTCCATTGTTTTAGTGTGGCCAAAATGACCAGATGCTGGGTGACTGTGCACAATGTGTAATGCTTTGGGAATTAGGGACTTTTGTATAACTGCCTGATAATCCAGCCGCAAGGGGATGCACAAGCTAGTGCATGTCTTTGTGCCAGTCCCAAGCCCGGAAATAGAGAGGGTTGCGTCAGGAAGGGCATCCGGCGTAAAAATTTTTGCCAAACTAAATATGCAGACAAAAATAGAAATTTCCGAACCGGATCGGTCGAGGCCCGGGTTAACAACGACCACCACCAGCACTGCTAGCCGACAGGGTGCTGGCGGAAATTGGGCTACTGCTGGCCAAAGAAGGAAGAAGAGAGGAGGAAGGCATGTCCGGAGGAAGGAGGAGAGGAGGAAGGTTAAGAGAGTGGACGTGAGGATAGGAACTTTGAATGTTGGTAGTATGACTGGTAAAGGGAGAGAGCTTGCAGATATGATGGAGAGAAGGAAGGTTGATATATTGTGTGTGCAAGAGACCAAATGGAAGGGGAGTAAGGCTAGGTGCATCGGAGGGGGGTTTAAACTGTTTTACCATGGTGTGGATGGGAGGAGAAATGGGGTAGGGATTATCCTGAAGTAACAGTATGTAAAGAGTGTCTTGGAGGTGAAGCGAGTGTCTGACAGAGTGATGGTTATGAAACTGGAAATTGATGGTGTGATGCTGAATGTTGTTAGTGCATATGCCCCGCAAGTTGGGTGTGAGATGGATGAGAAAGAAGAATTCTGGAGTGATATGGATGAAGTGGTGAGGAGTGTACCTGAGGGAGAGAGAGTGGTGATTGGAGCGGATTTCAATAGACATGTTGGGGAAGGAAACAGAGGAGATGAGGAGGTGATGGGTAGATATGGTGTCAAGGAGAGGAACGCAGAAGGTCAGATGATAGTGGATTTTGCAAAAAGGATGGACATGGCTGTGGTAAACACGTATTTTAAGAAGAGGGAGGAACACAGGGTGACGTACAAGAGTGGCGGAAGATGCACACAGGTGGACTATATCTTATGCAGGAGGGCCAAACTGAAGGAGACAGTAGACTGTAAAGTGGTGGCCGGGGAAAGCGTAGTTAGGCAGCATAGGATGGTGGTTTGTAGGATGACATTGGAGATCAAAAAGAGAAGGAGAGTGAGGGCAGAACCAAGGATCAAATGGTGGAAGTTGGAAAAGGAAAACTATAAGGTGGAGTTCAGGGAGGAGTTAAGACAGGCACTGGGTGGCAGTGAAAAGTTACCAGTGAGCTGGACATCTACAGCAGAAGTGGTAAGGGAGACAGCTAGAAAGGTGCTTGGTGTGGCATCGGGACAGAGGAAGGAGGACAAGGAAACCTGGTGGTGGAATGAGGAAGTACAGGAGAGTATACAGAGGAAGAGGCTGACGAAGAAGAAGTGGGATAGAAAGAGAGATGAAGAATGTAGACAGGAGTACAAGGAAATGAGGCGTAGGGCGAAGAGAGAGGTGGCAAAGGCTAAAGAGAAGGCTTATGGTGAATTGTATGAGAGGTTGGACACTAAGGAGGGAGAAAAGAACCTGTACCGATTAGCTAGGCAGAGGGACCGAGCTGGGAAAGATGTGCAGCAGGTTAGGGCGATAAAGGATAGCAATGGAAATGTAATCACAAGCGAGGAGAGTGTGTTGAGCAGATGGAAAGAGTACTTTGAGGGGTTGATGAATGAAGAGAATGAGAGAGACTGGATGATGTAGGGACTACGAATAGGGGAGTGCAATGGATTAGCAAGGAGGAAGTTAGGACAGCTATGAAGAGGATAAAGAATGGAAAGGCTGTTGGCCCAGATGACATACCTGTGGAAGCATGGAAGTGTTTAGGAGAGATGGCAGTGGAGTTTTTAACCAGATTGTTTAATGGAATCTTGGAAAGTGAGACGATGCCTGAGGAGTGGAGAAGAAGTGTACTGGTACCAATTTTTAAGAATAAGGGTGATGTGCAGAGCTGTAGTAACTACAGAGGGATAAAACTGATCAGCCACAGCATGAAGTTATGGGAAAGAGTAGTGGAAGCTAGGTTAAGAAGGGAGGTGACAATTAGTGAGCAGCAGTATGGCTTCATGCCAAGAAGGAGTACTACAGATGTGTTGTTTGCTCTGAGGGTGTTGATGGAGAAGTACCGAGAAGGTAAGAAGGAGTTGCATTGTGTCTTCGTGGACTTAGAGAAAGCATATGACAGGGTACCTAGAGAAGAGCTGTGGTATTGTATGAGGAAGTCGGGGGTGCCAGAAAAGTATGTAAGAGTGGTACAGGATATGTACAAGGACAGTGTGACAGTGGTGAGGTCTGCAGTAGGAGTGACAGATGCTTTCAAGGTGGCAGTAGGATTACATCAAGGATCAGCTTTGAGTCCTTTCTTGTTTGCAATGGTAATGGACAGGTTGACAGATGAGATCAGACAGGAGGCACCGTGGACTATGATGTTTGCAGATGACATTGTGATCTGTAGTGAGAGTAGGGAGCAGGTTGAAGAGACCTGGGAGAGGTGGAGATATGCTCTAGAGAGAAGAAGAATGAAGGTCAGTAGGACTAAGACACAATACATGTGCATAAATGAGAGGGAGGACAGAGGAATGATGAGGATGCAGGGAATAGAGTTGGCGAAGGTGGGTGAATTTAAATACTTAGGGTCAACTGTCCAGAGTAATGGGGAGTGTGGAAGAGAGGTGAAGAAGAGAGTGCATGCAGGGTGGAGTGGGTGGAGAAGAGTGTCAGGAGTGATTTGTGACAGAAGGGTAGCAGCAAGAGTGAAAGGGAAGGTCTATAAGATGGTAGTGAGACCAGCTATGCTTTATGGGTTGGAGAAGGTGGCACTGACCAGAAGACAGGAGGCAGAGCTAGAGGTGGCAGAGTTAAAGATGTTAAGGTTTGCATTGGGTGTGACGAGGATGGACAGGATTAGAAATGAGTATATTAGAGGGGCAGCACAGGTTAGACGGTTTGGAGACAAAGTCAGAGAGGCGAGATTGCGTTGGTTTGGACATGTGCAGAGGAGAGATCCTGGATATATCGGGAGAAGGATGCTAGGGATGGAGCTGCCAGGCAAGAGGAAGAGAGGAAGGCCTAAGAGGAGATTTATGGATGTGGTGAAGGAGGACATGCAGGTGGTGGGGGTGACGGAGAGAGATGCAGAGGACAGGAGGAAGTGGAAGCTTTTGATCCGATGTGGCGACCCCTAATGGGAGCGGCCGAAAGAAGAAGAAGAAGGTATAACTGCCTGATGGCAGACATCATGTTTGGATGGATGATAGCAATGCTTACATAAAATGCCATCACACACGTGGGAACTGTAACCACATTTTCTTCAGGTATGGGGAAACACCACGTAAGCACCACACAGGTACCCTTTTCCAACCAAGCGAATACAACTGTCAGATCTGGATTATTCTTTTGGTGCTTATCCAACTCTAAATCAATGTGTATGTGCATCAAATTTGTAGTTGTGTGTGACAAGGTGCAACCAGTAAGATTGGGTTTTCATCCAGAGTTGCATTAATTTTTCGCCAAGATCTAGTATTGACGATGGGAGAGTCAGACCACTGTGTAAAGTCTTCTCCAGCACATCCCAAAGATTCTCAGTGGGGTTAAGGTCTGGACTCTGTGGTGGCCAATCCATGTGTGAAAATGATGTCTCTCTCATGCTCCCTGAAGCACTCTTTCATGATTTGAGCCTCATGAATCCTGGCATTGTCATCTTGGGATATGCCTGTGCCATTAAGGAAGAAAAAATCCATTGATGGAAAAACCTGGTCATTCATTATATTCATGTAGTTAGCCGACCTAATTTTTTGGGCATATAATATTGTTGAACATAGACCTGATCAACTAAAGCAACCCCAGATCATAACACTAAGTTAAATCCAGGTGGTGACTTTTTTTTGCCCAGGCAGTATATATTGAAAACAGTAAAATTTGAATTCTAGTTTTTCATTATGCATTTTAGTAAAGTATGTTTTATGGCAAATTTGTATATTATTACAGTAGCCTTTAAACTGAGGATTTTTATATTTTGCATATTTTTATTCAAATGAATAAATTTAAAAAATCATGCTAATTTATGAGGGAATTTATCTCTTCTGTTTCCTTACTGGAGGCTAATTATTATTGCAATGTCAAACAGTTCAGGAGCACAGAAAATAAACTGTGTTATCACCACAATATACTGGTTCCAGATGCAAGTTAAACCAAAACAACCAATTGTATAAATGATACATTTGTGAAAAAAAGACTGCTGTCAAATGAGGAGCCATAGTGAAACACAAGAAAGGCAAAGAACTTATTAACAAGAAATTATTTCATAACCTACAGTCCTCTTTCAGTGAAAATGACTTTCCTTATACCAGCCCAAAGAAAATGTCTCAGGAGGCAATAGTATATCTATTATCTCTATGTTAATAGCAAAACTTGTGATTATTTCTGTAAAAATGATTATTTTCTGCAAATAATCCCATACTGCATTCACAAACTTCATTTCCAGAAAAGTTGGCACAATATGTAAAATGCAGATAAAAACAGAAAGCAGTGATTTCATTGATAATCTATAACCTATATTTATTTGAAAACAGTACAAAAATATTTATTATTTTACCTCATAAGCATAACATACATTTTTAAATATAATATAATTCCAATGCCTGCAACGTTTCACAAAAGTAGGAGGGGCACCTTTTTACAATATCCTCTAACCGCTCCCCCCTTACTGTCACTGTTACTGTCCTCACAGTGCACCTTAAGGTTTTATTTTGTTTTATTTTATTTATTTTATTTATTTTATTTACTGTTTTATTTATTTATTTATCTATCTATATATCTATCTATTTATTTATTTATTTATTTACTTATCTATTTGCTGTGTGTTCTTGTTTGCTTGGGTTTGGTTGTTTATTTGTCTTACTCGTGTTCAATTTTTTGATATGTAACCACACACAGTCTCCTGTGGAATCAGAGCACATTTCACTACATGGTATACTCAGTAACCATGTAAGAGACGAATAAACTCTTTTGACTCTTTTTTGACTCTTTTTACCTGCAGAATGTGTCAAAAAAAACCTGTTTGGAACTTTCAACAGGTAAATAGGTGAATAGATAAGAGGTGATGCCATCACAACGGTACAAAAAGAGCATCCACGAAAGGTTTGATCATTTATAAGCAAGGATGGCTTGAGGTTCTCCACTTCGTGCTGAACTGTGTGAGCAAAGCTGAACAGTTTAAAAACAATATTTCTCAATATACAATTGCAAGGAACTTGGGGATTTCACCATCTGTGGCCCGTAATCTCATTAAAAGATTAAGACAATCCATAAAAACTGGTGTGCATAAAGGGCAAGGCTGCAAACCAATACTGAATGTCTGTGACCTTCAAGCCTTCAGATGCCACTGCATAAAAAATCCACATTCTTCCACATCCACATTCTTCTGATTGTCTTAATGTAACTGCAAATGCTCAGGACGACTTCAGAAAACACAGTTTGCCACAGCATCTACAAAGGCAAGTTAAATCTATACTCTGCCACACCTCAGCAACATCCAGAAAAGTTCTTTGGGTTAAAGCTCATTTGAGCTGGACCAACACAAACTAAAAATGTGCGCTGTGGCCTGACAAGTCTACCTTTCGACTCGCTTTGGAAAAAATGAACATTGTCTTCTCCAGACCAAAGAGGAAGCAGATTATCTTGAATGTTTCCAAATTCAAAAGCCAGTTTCTGTCAAGGTGTGGTGTTGTGTTACTGCCCATGGTAGGGGAAACTTGCACATCTGTGAAGGCACTATTAATGCCTATGGCTATGTATGCATTTTGGAGCAACATATACTGCGATCTAGATGATGTTTTTTTTTTTTTTTTTTTTTCAGGAATATCCTTACTTATTTCAGCAAGACAATGCCAAGCTACTTTCAGTGCAGACTGCAACAGCATGGCTTTGCAGTTAGAGCGTGCTTGCCTGTAGTCCACACCTGTCTCCCATTGAGAATATGTGGTACATCATGAAGCACAAAATACACCAACAGAGAACCAGAACTGTTGAGGAAATAAAGTCTTATATCAAGCAAAACTGGGAAAAAATCCCACTTTCAACATCACAAAAATTAGTGTGTTCAGTTCCCATTTGATTATTTAATGCTATTAAAAATAAAAGGTGATGTAACAAAGTGGTAAACACATTTCTGTCCCAACTATATTGGAACCTACTGGTATTACATTTATGTACGTGTGTATATTAGCCAAAATACATTAAGTTAATTAGTTTAAACTACATTTCTTGTCTGTGCACTGTTTTCAATTAAACTTGGGTAAAAGAGTATTTCCAAATCACTGTTTTCTGTTTTCATTTGTATTTTACATTTTGCCTCAACTAGAAATAGGGTAATATTTACATAACTACAAAACAAATCAACATTTAAAAAACCGGAACAGTAGAAAAATATAGAAACAGTAAGTTTTGAACCCTATATTCATGTCCCAGATGACTAAAAAAACTGTTTTTTGTTTGTACAGTAGTAAAATTCTGGTATGGTAGTAAAGAAAAGTGGACCAATACTTGATCCTTTTAGCAAGCACATCATTTAAATGCAATGAATGTAAAGTTGGATCAAGCATAAAATTGGCAAAGTCTTCCATTTCAATACATCATTTATGAACAACAAAGAAAACAAGTACCCAGGCAGCGCGTTGTGCACAACGGCTCTCATTTACTACCTGGTCAAGACCCTAACATATGCAGAAATTCCCAGATTTGCAATGACTCACATAGATGAGCGTATATACACATAACACACAAACATTGGGGAAAACATGGGGGGACAGATGGTAAAAAAAAAGTTGTAATAGTGGTCCTGGTGAGAACAGAGTGAAAAACAGGTTTTATGGTTTCAGATGTTGTCTGTTTCAGATTATACTTGGCTACAGAATTAGATGACTTTACAACAGGATGAGAGCATTCTAGAAAGGGACTGAGGTTTTTTTTTACCATTTTTTTACAGGATTACACAATTTTGTAATAGGATTTGGGGCAAAGTACCACTGAAATGCAGAGTGTTTCAGAAGTCCCACTGGAGGTCTTTTCAAATGATATTTTAGGTTCTTCCACTTATCACACAGTAGTGAAATAATGAGTATGTTCAAACATTATAATGTGCAATAGAGTGTGTTGTGTGTGTTGTTTAACCTTTGGCTGCTACAGCACACATTCTGTCCTAAATGACTGCAGCTTGGTGATGGGGTGAAGAATATGATAAGGACTTCCAACAAGATCATAGTAAAAAGAAACTTGTGTCACATTTTCTCAAAGAAATTATACAGCATTGTATTGTTGTGCCTTTTAAACAAATTTTCAGTTTATCTTCGAATTTTCAGTGAGTACTAAATATGTGATTACAGTAGCTAGTCACACAAAAAGTTCAAATCTACAAAATTTTTCAGAACCGATCCTTAAAGCACTTCAAAGTTTATTTTTAGTGGAAGTGATGATATGCCTAGCATACATTGACCTCTTTGATATATCAGTTTCACTTTGCCTAGGACACGTACATTATACAATACAATTAAGTAAATGGCAAATGTGTGCTTTTTATGTCACAGATGTGTTTTTTTTTTGCTAACTTACTTAGCACAAGAGTGCATATTGGAGTTTTTACTCATCTAAATCACCTTTTCTGACTATGAATTATGAAGAACTGTGAGAAATGAAATTATGAATCAGCAGTTTTGTTAACTGTCAGTTACAACATAAAAAAGATTCAAAACTGATTAATCATATTAATCGTCGCATAGACTTTCACTGATGGAACTTTATAAACCAAGGTCCACAGTTGTGTACAAAAAAATAATGCATGTCAAGTTCAAAACCTATAATTGTTCTATTACTTCAAAATGCAGAACCTTTCTAAGTATGATTGTTATGCACATTAAAAAAGGCTGGCTAGGGTTCTTATCCTTACTAAATTCTACCCTCAGGTGTCATGCCAATAGAATAGGTTGTGGGTAATGACAATATTATTATACCAGTTCAGGTAACTAAAAATAATGCATGCTTTTTCTAAACCTTCATTTCTCCAGGTTGGTTCTGGCAGTCCCTGATTTATGGTTGTTTTTGTTTTAGCCGAGTTGTTCACTGACGATATCAGTGCTGGTGTTGAAGGAAATGAAGAAGGTGCAGATGCATACTGTATGCAAGTTAATGTGAGTTTGAACAAAATAATCATAGCCCTCCAGGATAAAAATTTAGAACTGCTGGTCTAAAGAATCTGTGTCACCATGCCAACAAACATGTAGAGTACTGTCAAAGTCCCAAATGGTCTCCATCTCTGACAGGACAGAAGCTGATAATCATCTTAGAAATATTACCTATATTGGGCAGACCAGAAATGAGAATGAGACCTGTTCCCATTTGATAATATACCTTGTCTTTGCTCATCAAGTAACAAAGTAATAACAGCTATAATAACTCATCCATCATCATAGGATTTCAGATGTGTAACTTAATTATTCTCATTACACAATAAATTGCTTGTGCAACTCATCTGGGCTGGAGACTTTCATGCCTGCCAAACAATTTTGCACAAAGTCAGGCATTACTTCAATGTATGGGGGAGCTTGTCTGTGCCAGTTTTCTCCAAGTGGCCATTAAGTGGACTCTTTTGGGTAGCAAGGGGATATACTTCAGAAGGTGACTGCAAACCAGAAGGACCAAAAAAGCTAGAAAGAATCCAAAATGAGTAATTCAGAATTTTGCAATCCATATCATACTTACAAAAAGATATACAACACTGAAAACATGTCTGGATTTTTTGAGATGGTTTGATTTCGTTTATCATTATCTAAATAGCTGGAGCTAATCTTGTTTGATAGTTCTGAGATTTAATATCATGAGCATGAGTGAAGATTCAAGGCTCGGGTTACAGTTAGCATAGCACTCTTGCAGCTTCTTTTCTGTCCACTGTGATGCTACACCCATGAAATAGGTATCAAAAACTGTTAGATGAAATAAATTGCTAAATGTCAGAGTAGTGCAACCAGGGCCTAAGGAGTGGTGCCCAAAATAATTTTTGATTCTGATAGGTCTGGTTCTATTAACACCCTGTGAAAATGACTGTGCCATGTTATGTGCATGTACTACATAAGCAAGCCATTTAGTATATTCAAATACTGCGGTCATTTCTAGGGTGGAGGTGACAACATAGCTGTTACAGACGTTGAAATTTAGTTTTCCAATAGAAAATCTTTAGTTCCAAAAAGACAAAAGTAGCTGGGTTCCTAAGTACCTTTAAGACAGACCACTCAAGAGTCCCAGGGAAAAAGAAGCAAGCACAAAATCCCTTTAGCAGGGAGCCTTTCTTCCTACCAGTGTCCATTAAACCTTACAGTTGTCTCACTTCTCCCAACTCTCACACCCCCTCCTATTATCCATGTTTTAACTGTTCCTCTATTGCTTGCAGCTTGTCTTCATTAACCATAAAAGGTGACATGTGGTGAGGTCCAGTAAGCTTACCCCTGCCTTATGCTTTGGTTCCACTTCCATTCAAATCACAATGCATATACATTAAAAAAGTACAAATGTGAGAATAAAATGCAAAACCATGTTTTCATTGGTATCTCAATCTTCAGCAACATCAGCAACAAGTACAAGGCATAAAAGAAAGTTAAAAGGAGATAGCGTAAACAGGTGCAGATAAGGGAACAGCAAGAAAGCAAATACAGAATAGCATGTTAAGAACATAGCTTCATCAATGAAGCTGAAAATGGCCATGCAAAGCTTATATTTTGATTTGCCATTAAGTCCATGTCAGAGTCAAGATACCCCAAGAACCCAAAAAGCTACCAATCTATCAAAAGCAGTTTTCACATAACTTTATTGCACTTTTATTAATTACAGCACTTTTTGTCATAAATTCTAATTTCTAAAATTATCTGGTGACATATTATTCTCCCAGTAAAGAAGCAAATTCCAACCTAAAACAAATTAACAACAGAGAAAATTACAAAATGCTAAGAAAGCAGTTTATAACCATGCACTTCGGTTGGAAGTGTAGATGAAAAATTTCTCAGCTGTTCTCTTTTTTCCATAAATTTATCTACTTAATGGATTTTTCTTAAAGCCACTTTGTACATGGCAGCATACAGCTAAAGAAAGCCATTATAGTGAAATCTGACATTGCAAACCTTCAGGATGAGTTGTAAAAAGAATTTATGCAAAACAGATTTATAACAAACATAAAGCACTGATAAAGGGACTATACTAATGTTCATGTGACAGTGAGGCAAGAGATAGCATAGTAGTTAGAAGCTCCTGTCTTGCACTTGCACAAGACTCGGGTTCACAACTGTCCTCTAATATATCATTACTGAACAATGTATTTACCCTGAATTGCTCCAGTAAAAATGACCTGGCTCAATTAATGGGGAATTCACAGGAAATAGTTTAACATTGTAAGAAGCTGTGAACAAAATAATATCTGTGACATAACATAAACCTCCACGTCATGTAACCAAATGACATCTATGACATGATAATATGTCTCAATGGAGAAACACAATGGTCTAGAATTATTAGTGTTTTACGCTGCTGCAAAATGTTCAATATTGTAGTGTCCCCCCGAGGCACCATCACAGAAAGACTCAGGAGCCCAGGAAATTGCTCATTTATTTAGTGGTACATGCTAGCAAACAAATCTTTAAAAAGGACACCAAGCAACACCAATACCAAACCAACACCATTCTCACTGGGAACTCAGAATCCCCCACAGGGTCACCCTGTGCCCTGGGAGTCCCTGCTCCATTTTCCAGAATGTAACACTGGCAGCAACACACATAATACACAACAGCAACCAGTCAACAAGCAGGCAAACAGACTAACACGGAACTATACACAATTGACATTTAGACAGCTATTCACATGTCCGGCTGTGCCGTTACAATATTTTGTGTGTTCTGCCACTTGAACATAGCTATAGCCCCCTTCCACCATTAAAAAAACACTCCACCTTGAATTATTCATCCAAAATAAGATGAATACAGAAACAGACAGCTTCCTCTCCAGCATTATCAATTCCCATACATGTGGTTAATTGGAGGATGTGTTGGTGAAAGAGAATAAAGGTTGTGGAAAATTTGTTGAATGTCAGAGGTTGATGTCTAAATTGGCACAGTGCCGTGCATTAGGACAGGAAATGTAGCGAAGAAAATGACATTTAGGCTGAACTGGAAGCAACTGTGCTGACAACCACAGCATTTAGGATCATGGGCCTCCCACAGTAGGTAAAAACTGTGATGGAGGAAAGAGGCAGTCAAGTTGTACAACGTCCTACCCACAATACACCTATTTCCAGTCCTCACACTGAACTCTCATTAAATATCATCGTGCCAGCACAATTTACCCTCACTGTATGAAAGATAAAATAAGATTTGAAACAGCAAAATTCTTGAAAGAATAATGAGGTAGTGCAGAGTCTCAGAAGGCATTGAATCACAACAGGACCCAAACCCCAGTGTCCAGCACCATGGGCAGCTGCCACATTATGTCAGTAACCCTAAATGTCAAAGCAAGCCTTCAGGACTGTGATAATGTATGAGCCATAACATTGCATCCTACTTTTTTAACTGTCTTTACAAATGCTATCAGAATTACTCATGATAATCATGTGTCACTGCAGTGAGAAGAGCGCTATATAAAAATTGGATTGAATTGAATTGAACTGAATAATTTTTAGTTCACATTTCATTTCTGATACTGTGAAATAACAATAGACAGTTTGGTTTAGGGATTTTATTTTATTTACAACTACTCCTCAGACAAAATATCTATGCAAAATAAAGTGTTGGTCTGGCAAAGGTTTCTCTGTATTATCATTTTGTTTTGCATTGCTGAAGGGTTCTGCTGAAGATGAAAAGAAAACGCTATTGCAATATATGGAAGTAAGTGGATGCATAAAATGTTATGAAAATAATCATGCATTATGATATTTTGTGAAAAGGAGTGGAAAAGTGCTAGCATTCTTACCAGATTTCCATTCACTTACACTTTGAAAGCCTTCATAAAAACCATCTAAACCACCCAAAGAAAAGCAGCTGTAACCTAAAAGCCCTATAAGTGGAAACTGTATATCACATCTACTCTTTATAAAGTCCAAGTGCAAATTAATACTAGTTTTGGCATAAACACATCCCATTATTTATATTTCCTTCTGTTATGAGCAAGTCAGCATAACCTCTGGTGAGTAGGAGAACAATTGTTATCCCGCATTTGCCCCAGTAAAGCTGTCCCTTTATCAGTATCATCCAGCATTACTAAAAATATGATTATACACCCTCCTCTCTCTGATTAAGTTTTTCTTATTTTAATCCCTGAATTTATAACTCAGTTTTATAGTCCACCATGTCAAGTTTCAGTCCGTTCATCACTTAATACATTGCTTAATGTGCTGCAGTTATCCATATGCTAACATTCCCAGAAAATGAACCTGGCATTGACCTACAGTATTCTTTCGAAACCATGTCCAGTGTCTGGGCTGGTTCAGTTCTGGGAGTCAAACTCGAGATTTTGGAGGATGTATCAGAGAGGAGGATGCTGAGGAAATTGCTCTTCATCTTGAACAATCCCCGTTACCCCCTGCATGCCCCTGGTTCAACATCAGAGAACATGCAGCAAAACACTTATTGTTGCCAGGTGCAGGACTTAATGCCACAGTAAATCCTTTCTTCCTGTGATCAATAGACTTTATAACACCTGCCCTTTCTGTAGGGATGGTACCTAGGCATTCTACTTCTACATGAAGTTTCCCCTCACTTGTGTTTTTTTTCTGTACTTATATATATTTTTTTCCTGTACATACTTATATAGGTTCATATAACACAAACACAGTGCTAAATACCAGGAGCTTGGTTTATAAAGGGGGATCCTGACGCCTATCTAACCCGTCCTAACCCCCCCGCACGCTTACCATCCACTATTCACCGGCTAACTAGCGTCCACCAACCATAATGCCAACCATGGTGTGGCGCAGCAATGGCGCGTCATCTCATCGGGGTTATCAAGTGGGCACCTTCTATCAAGTGGGCACCTATTTATTATAATGTAATTAAATTATTTATTTACTGTCTCTTTCTTTTTGTATTGTGGCACTCACTATGTTGTTGGCATAAAAATTTCCCTAGGGATCAATAAAATTTTATCTTATTTTATTTTAAAGCATTTATTTCTTGTAAAAGCCTCACCTTTCAACACCAATGAGGTCTTTTCATCAGTGAAAATATACTCAGCCCTGTAAATCTTATGTTATATTAAAATGTTCATACTTGAAATGTATCCTCACATGGCAAAAGCAAAATTGTCATTATAGAAATCATTAACATCCACTGCTTAATACATTTTAAAATCTAATAAAATTTATTTAGTCTCCAACTCCAATTTAATACATCAACTTTTAATGGAGCCCACATGTTCAAAAAATTATTTTTTTCTGCAGGAACAGCAAATGAAAAATGTCATGTTTCTATACAAGGTTATAAAAACCAGCAAATACAGAATTAAGAAAATGCAAACCCAATACTTTGGTTCACGGTTGAGTAGTTTATTGGTGTGTTAAATTACCTATCCAAAACTTCTGCATAATAGACAGCCTCAGTTGTTATAAAATTAGGTTTTATTTTTTTCTGTAATAGAATGTTTGATTCACAGCGATGATTGGTTTTTTACTGTTTTATTAATTTTTGCTGAATTATGTATAGCTTTTATAAATGGTAAACCGGTAGTTCACCTCTTGAGCTACAATCTTCTTTGTAAATAAGAAATCCACTAAATAAGAAGCCTACTGCAGTTCATAACATTACTCTCCATTTTCTCATATTCAGGATGCTCAGCAACATGTGAAAAAAGCATGACCAGAAACACAGGAAGTCAGAAGTATACTGTTTGTCCTTAGTTAGCTATTCAAAGCCTGAAGTCTTACCTGAAGAGTTCAAAGCTTTGACTGTTTCTTTTGACAGAGACAAGAATAAGGAGATTTTTGCATCAGGGCCCTAAATCATCTGTGATACTCACCCATAAAACTGGAAAAGCAACATCAATTATATGCACCTAGAACTGAATGTTCAAAACCATGGGTGCTTTTTATAATAATATTATTTATACAGTACTATATATTTTTACATATTAATATGTAACTATAATTTCAACTCAGTAAAGCAACACAATTAAAAAAGTTAAGGTATTTTAACAGTTGCACTGGATGCAGCTGAAAATAATGATATGAAAATATTTACCGTATTTTCCACACTATAAGGCGCACCTAAGAGCCTTAAATTTTCTCAGAAATCGGCCGTGCGCCTTATAATCCGGTGCGCCTTATGTGTGCACTGAGTTCCAAAATCTGTCAAAATGTTGTTGTGCGACTTTGATAAGCGCTCCGCTTGACTGACTGTCGGACCATTTCCCGCTGACACAGGGATGTAATACATGCACTGGCAGCGATAAACCAATCAGAGAACAGGACGTAATACTTAAAGTACGCACGTTGGCAGCGATAAACCAATCAGAGAACAGGACGTGATACGTACGTTTACCTCCACCACGCCTCCGGTAGGTATACTACCGGTATGCTGCAAAACAACAGCCGGGAGAAGCGTCTCTACAGTCACCATTTGACTGAAGGCAACAACGATAGCACAAGACATGAAGATCGAAAACTTTCAAGGAGGTCCGTTTTGGTGCTTTCATTTTATGAATAGGCGTCATCTCTCCATCCGCGCAAGGACTGCCCTGGCGTAGCAACTGCCAGCGGATTACAAAGATAAAAAATAATGTGTGTATTGTTAAATAGTAGAATAAAGTTCAACTAAACTCACTGTTTTGCTTCCGTTACCTTTTTTTTGTAGACCGTATGTTTTAGCATGCGCCTTATAATCCGGTGCGCTTTATGTATGGGTTAAGTATAGAAATCCCTGTAATTGAGATTGCACCTTATAATCCGGTGCGCCTTATGGTGCAGAAAATACGGTATATGTACTGTACTTACATTACAGGGAGCATTCAGAAGGGTTTCACTCACTCAGCTCTTCATTATTTCTGACTGTTCCACTTTAAAAGGCTTAACTGTTAGCAAAATACTAAATAAATATATAGCACTTTAGTCAACTTGGTGATCAATACACTAATTTGCTCAATCAAGCAGACACATATGATATAAAAGCAAATATGCAGCAGAGCTCCTATCCATCACAGTTGATAGGCATCTGCAGAGCTTGGAAAGGTCTTCTAAATGCTGAGAGTTGCAAAAGCAAAAATTTTATAAGCCAGTCCTTGTTGTGATGTTATTCAAGAATCATCTTGGAGAAGAAGAGAAGAATGCCTACCCACTTGCAAACGAATTGCACTGAACCCCCCCCCCCCCCACACACACACACACACACACACACACACACACACTGCTGGCTTTTAACTCAACAAATCACTCACAATCCGCCACATCACATCACATCCTTGGGAAATACAGTATACAACTCATATACACATAACTCACTTCAAGCACACTGTAACGGCACAGGCGTACATGTAAATAGTTGTCTGGGTGTTAATTGTTTATATTCCTGTGTTGTCTGTTCGTTGTGTGTGCGTTGCCACCGGGGTGTATCCTGGGAGATGGTGCAGGAGCATGCGCCATGGGCGGAGACTCTGGGGCGGGAGATTTCGGCGCGCAGAGCGGGTGTGACAGTAAAGAAGAGTGGTCGTTTCTTGATGTTGTTAGTGGGTTTTTGGATAGTTTTGCTGTAAGATGGAATACGAAATAAAAGGACAGTTCCCTGAACTCCTGACTCCCGAGCCTTTTTGTGATGGCGCCTTTGACGGGCGCTACAATACTTTATAGACAATAAAAAAATCTATTAACCCTCTTTTTGGGTAACACTAAAGCTAGCAGCAGAATGTCACATTTCCTGTTTAGTTTAGTTCTCAGTCCGAGAGCCTCAAGTTAATTTAAACAGTTGTCAGCCAGCCCCATGGTTATATGTCAGTAACTCACTGCTCTGTTTTGTTCAGTTTAGTTCTCAGTCCTAGAGCCTCAAGTTAATTTAAACAGTTGTCAGCCAGCCCCATGGTTATATGTCAGTAACTCACTGTTCTGTTTTTGATTTATAGAAACTTGAATGTTTGCTGTGCACTGTACATGGACAGTACTGTAACTTTTTAGCTATTGCTAAATATTTGCAAGCAAACTCAAGAATTTCAAATAAAGAAGATTCAACAATGGGCATAAGGCAAGTATACCCATACAGGACTCCTGACTAAAAAATATTTAATGCTTTTCAGAATTTTAAAAGGACTCCTATGCCTGAAACATCTTAGATTATTTATCTTATGAACTTGAGTTTTCCTGACTGTAGCTCTCTGGATGCTAAAAGCCTGAGAGTGAAATGTTGATTTGGAGAGGATAGTGCAATGAACAAATAAACTAGCAAAGAATTAAATGTTAAGCAGTTGATTAAATTATTGTGAAAAAGAAAAGTTTTATGAAATTAAAACAGCTGAAAGAGAAATACATGTACATTTGGATGGCTCCATTTGATTCCAGTAGTTCCACTGAATTACAGTTTAGCATAATTTGATAGGTAGCCTTACCTATACTTAAATTAACAAACATGCATTGCTATACAATTTTAAATGATGTTTAGAATATTTTAGATTTATATTTATAAATTTAGCTCATGTCTTTATCCAAGGGTACTTATAATGTTAAATGACTAAATAGATAAAATGTATTCTAAATTTCAACCTTTTTCAAAATTTGTTAAAAAGCTTTGAAAAAGTGACAAAGTAACTTTTCAGTTTGATGGATGAAGTGTGGTATTGGGTAGTGCTTTTTCATCAGATTTATAATGTACAGTTACATGTTAGTAGATGAGTTTCCTGATGTTTTGTTAGTGCTATATGTGTGCTGTTTTGTGCTGAAAAAAACTGAATTCATGCCAGTTTTGTTTATAACTTATAAGCTATTATTTTTCAGGCTATGACTGAAAGGGATGGTGCCCCTGGTCACTCAACAGCATAAACACATGAAACAGAGTTTGTTCATTAGTGCAGTGGTTTGTGCTACAAAAAAAAACATTCTCTTTCTGAGACATTGATAATTGTTTATATGGCACTTGACATAACTAAACCCCCTACAATGATGTGAACACATGAAACCTGGCTCATTTGTTAGTGCTACATTTAATATTTTTGGTCCATTATGTCAAATCTCATGACCCTGCCTAGGATGCAGAAAATACAGTTTATATTGTGTTGGTCTGTTTACTCATCAACACAGCAGTGTTTCCACCAGCACAGTGGAAATATGGACACCCTCTGAGTGGATTCTTTTTGATTCACCTGAATGAAGATGTTCACATTTATTATACTTCAGTCTGAGTGATCTGTCAGAGCTTGGTTTTGTGTCACAGTGTATGAAAAGATTTGCATTGCATTCTTTGAAGCAGCCATGAATTTGCAGATGATTATTTGTACCTAAAGGGAAAATCTTTGTCCTTTTAAATACCCATGCATAAGGGGTACATGTCTTAAGACATCATTCTTGTACCCTTTGATACACCTTGTGACTTTCAAGCTGTAAGTTAGAGGTTGGAAAATAATTTGTTACCACTTCTCAGGTGGGAGGACCACCTCAAATGAGTTCTGTGGCAGCTGACTGCTTTGTCCTGAGCTAGAGGTGCTCTCATCAGTTTTATCTTTAGATCCTTTATGTTCAGAAGCTGTGGTCTGTCTACAGATTCCAAATTCCAAGTTTCTTCTGTTTCTGTTCCATCTAACAAATGCATATAGATCTTTGGAGGATATATTACAATTCAGAATTTTTCTGTCCTGCACTACTCTTTGGGAACTTTGGGTATTCTTGGCATCTGGAAAACAATATAAGTGGTTATGAAGCATCTTATGAATTGTACCTCCTGTTTGTGTTTAGTTGTACTGCTAAAATTTTATAATTAATTTGCTGGAGCTAAGTAATTATAATGTCAATATTTATACTATATTTTTATGTTAAATTTATCATTGTCTACTATGGGAATGTAAAAATGAAATCTGACCTTTTTACCTTTGTAGTTCTTGACTGTATGCAATGTCAGGGATGTAAAATGTATGTAAGCAGGCCAGAAATTTTGCTGCTCAAGAAATTTCTGTAAAATATATTCATATTAATATATATTTATGTTAAACAATAAAAAAATCAATTTCAGTCACCCTATGAAAATATTACTTAAACAAATATTGCTAAAACTATATGCTAGTTTACTGTGTGTGAAAATAGCAATACTGAAGGGAGTAATTTGAACAAATTGTATACATGTTAGTAATCTGAATTTGTTCAATCAAAATTGTACACCCAGTTGTCACAAGTTCTTAGAGGGGGTGTTAAATCAATATTTATCTGCAACACCAAAGTCTAAAGTAAATTTAAGAAAATCAGAGAAAGACAGTGCTGTGTTGTTGAAAAACAGAAAAAACAACAGAAACAGTATTCCTTGCATTCTAGGCTGGTAAACATTGATAAACATTGCACGCTGTTGTAGGATGACTGAGTAATATCACGTGTCATATAAACAATTGTTAATATCTCCAAAATGGAATGCAATAGAATATGTGTTTCTTTTCAGGACAAACCAGGACAAATGTAGCACTGATAAATGAGCTTGGTTACATATGTTTATGCCATTGTAGGAGGGCTGAGTGATATCACAGTCTGGAAAAAATAATGGATGTCTTACATTTTAAAAACAAAAACAGCACAAATTCAATTTTTTATGGTACAGAACAACACAAACATTGGGTTACCTTTCTGCTATTTCTACAGAAGCCAGCTCTATAAAAGCAAATAGTAACAACGCATCATGCAATCACCAAACTATATCACATTTAAAGTGGTTGCATTTAGTATGTATGTATGTATTGTTTGTGGTGTTGAACAGACACCACAGAGAGTGATGCACAGGTTATATAATTTCTTATACCTCTCTGTCACCAGCTTCAGTCTTTTCTCCAACATACCTCCCCATCACCCCTGGTGTGTGTGCATGTATGTGTCTCAGTGAACTGGTCTCCTTGTCCTCATTTTTACAAACTAGCTGGGAACTGCCTAGAGGCACACATCACTAATGTGTTTAATGTATTTGTGTGTGTGTGTGTGTGTGTGTGAGAGAGAGAGAGAGAGAGAGAGAGAGAGACAAACAAACAAGGTAATGCATTAATACAAATGGATAAACAGACAGATTGAGCTTTATAGATAAAGAGAATTCACCAGTAGACTAATGAAGTATGAGTCATGTGCTTGAACAAGACAAAGATACAAACAAAAAAGGTGTTCTAAGGTTGATCTTAACTCTGTGTAATATTAATGCTCTATTTACTTTCCTCATCCAAAAGTCATTAAAGATCATTAAGAGCTAAATGACAAATTTAGTCTTTGAATCACATGCAGAGATGAGCCCCAGATGTGCTTTTATTGTTAAAGTTAATGTTTGATTTAGCAGTGTTGATTTAATACAAGATGTATTTTCTTATCCAGCTCTACACAGCTGCTGGCCGAGGTTATTGTCATCACACCACTGTCTGTTGGTGTTAGAAGACAACGACTGTTCACTCATATCAAGGCTCACATCAGATTTAAACCTTGGTACATGTCGGCTTTCTTACCTTATCCTGCATCCAAGGGGACAGGTTTTTAATTTTCCCAGGGCACTGTTTTGTTTGCCAGCTTCTTGTCATATTACTACCACTAACAGTGCTACACCTGCCAAGCATATCCCATCTTATCTGCCCACCTCCAGCACTAAAAATGTTTGCATGGAATCAATCTATCATGCAGGTGCTGTTAACAACAGAGCCACAGCAAACAGCAGGTGGAATTACCTTAATATTTTTTATGTAGTATTGTTATGTTGCTATCTTTTATACTGTATTTTGTGTATATGACAGAAGTTAAAAGTCTTATATTCTCACTGCTTGTTGTTTACTGCTAATTCTAACTTTTTTGTTAAAACTTGTTTTTTAGACCTATTGCATTTTTAACTGTTTTATTGTGGAAGAAATCTGTGTCAAACCTTTCTGAAATATTTCTATATTTTAGTTATACTGCACAGCCAGAGGTTTAACACAGATTACTTGCTAGCCCACTAGTTTAAGGGTCCTTTTTATGTGGCAGCCTTTTAAATGGCACAGGAGTATAGCACTGTAGTACTAAAATTGTGAGAAAAGGACCTGTATTAGCTCATAATTCATAACATCAAGTATTCAGTGTAGCGGTTACACCATGGACTATAGAACAGAGAGAGAAAGGACAAGTAGGGAAGGTGTTCTAACTTACAGTAGCTGAACTAACTATTTAAGCACCCAAAAATATCCTCCCTTGTATTGTCTTCCTCTTGTTCTGTTGTATTTTCATACTTTATTCCCACCCACCTCTGTCATGCCATATATGCATAGCTGCTTTTCATTCATTTTCATTCCTTCATTTACTGGGTAGGAAATAGGTTGTATTACACCTTTAGTCCTCCTTAGAGCTTGGAGAATAGTGGAGATTATGGCTACTATTAAAGAAGATCTGAAAATGTTTTCAGAAACAATGTCAATGTCATATTCCATAAATGTAATTACAGTAATCCCTTGGTATCCAAATTAGTCTCTGAAAACATGTGAGATACCAACTTTTTCAAATACTTATTTCCCACAATTTGAAATGGGGAAAGATAACAATAAATTTCCACCCCATCCAAAAGCACCTATATATCTATGAACTCATAACGTCAGTATGATAAAATGCTCTACATACCAATTATAATTAGAAAACATTTAATCTTGTCATCATGTTGCATGTTTATAAGGTAGCATGGTACAGTATGTATACGTGCTATGTGTTTGTGTGTGTGGACTGTTTGTGGGTTTGTTTGCCTGTTCATCACTCCATTCCTCACTCCAGTCCCTACTTTTCCTGTGTGCCTCACTTCCTAAGATCATCTCCTATTTTACTCTATTTCTTGAATCCAGTGCTATTTCTTCATTCATCCCATCAAATTAGAATGTCTCACTTCAAGCCATAAAAGACACTGTCAGAAGCAGTTTTTGTGCTTGTTTGGGTTACTATTGAAATCCTGTACTTTGAATGATTTTTGGATTATTTTGACTCCTTTGCCTGTATATCAACCTTGAGTGTTAGTGAATGTTTGTATGTTTATATGTTTGTTAAGATAGTCTTGACCAGGTGTACAGAGTGACTGCCATTTATTAAACAGTTTGTGTGTATTTTGTGTTAGGGAGGTGGTTTTGTACCTTTCTGTTGTGTTTATTTTCATGTAGGCAAGAGAGTGTAGATTTGATTTATCTTAGTTTGTTTTGTTTATTATTTTGGCCTGGGTCACTCCTGAAGCTTCACCGGTGGTGTAGAAACACTTTTGGAATGTGACATGTCCATATATAAACAAAAATCTCTCACTTGTATAATATATGTCCCTGTGCCTTTCTTCCGTCCTGTCCGTCCATTCAGTTACACTCCATTTCCTATATCACACCCATTCTGTTATGTCCTGACCCTAGACCGGGTCATACAGTAACAACAGTACAGGACATTTCACATGCTAGCACCACCACCAGCATTTAAACAAAGGTGCTGCCCAAATCTGCTCAAACTAAGTAAGCTGCAGGATTTGTGAGAAAACCAGCAGAAACAGTTGAGACCTGCAAAAAGGTGTATGCACGCCTGCAATTTGAACTTTTGTTCCAGATACATTTTTAATAGTATAGAATACAGTTTTTTACAATGTGTACATGTTTTTTTTTTACTACAGCAAACTGTATCGTACTGTAGCTATTGGTACGTGTCAGCATCACATATGTGAATAGTTAATTAACGTCCAACCATGGATGAGATGTTGTACTGTGTTGTTGGGGTTCGCTCTGTTCCACTCTGTTGATAGAGGGGGTTGGGGTGATTGATTGGCTTCCGTGTGGGTGCTAAAACAGGGGCTGTTCCACTGCCCTGCCTGGGGGTTACCTTTTCCTGTTGCCCTGTATTTAATAAAAGGCTGTGTTATGGAAATCAATGTGATGTCCTAATTTTCTCCATCCAAGCCCAGACTGGTGCTTGTTACACTACATTAGGATATTCATTTATTTATTTTGATTTTATTCTTTTTTTCTGTTTGTTTGTTTTGGATTTAAATTCATTTTGGTAGTGTTCATATAGATATCAATATTTAGATAAGAGGCATTATAGCAAAAACTGAGACATAAAGTTTGGACACTGAGGGGTTGCTGCATTAGAATGGTGTCAAGGATGCTTTTCAAAGGAAACTAGGTTTGCAGAGAATAATAGCCAACTCTGTTGCTATATAACATACTGTAAATGACTTCCTGTTTTCCTGTCTATTCAGTCTGTTACATTATCCAAGTAATTAAAAAATTCCAAAACACCATTCATTATATGAGTAAAATACCATGTAGGAAGGAAAGTTTTAACCTGTTAGTTTACTGCTGATAGCACTTTTACAGTCACATTCATTATCAGAGTTTTAACCATTTTCCATTTTTAGAGCAGGTCTCACTAAGTTTTCTCCTTTTTAACCTCTATATTACATTCTGTGTTAAATTTGGAATTTTATTTCTGTTTTCTTCTTTTTTGTAAACTAAAACAAATAACTTAGCAGGCAACTTAAAGAAAATAAGATGCAGGTCTCTTTCCATCTCAGTCAACTGGAGGAAAAAAATTGTGGTAGTTATTATTCTGAGCACGTACTGTATGTCTTTTAGCTGCAAATTAATGTTTCTGTGTTAAGGTGAGAACAGTTATATAATTATGCCATCAAGTTAAGGACTACAGCTAGCATTCATGAACTGAGATTTTTGGTTGGGCGAGATGGCCTGGCCTGCAGTTGGCATTCTTGTTCATTGCAAAGGTGTTCACTGGGGTTGAGTTCAGGACTCTGTGCAGGCCATTCAACCTGGGCAAGCCATGTGTTTATGAAGTTCACTTTATGCACAAGGGTACAGTAATGCTGGAGCAGGAAAGGAGCATCCCTAAACTGTGACCACAAAGCTGGAAGCCCACAGTTGTCTAGAAGGTGTTCATATGCTGTATGGGTGTGGCTGAAACAGCAAGGAGGGGATTCACATACTTCTGGCCATAGCATCTAATTTTATTAATAAGCAAAACACTGCTATTCATTTTCTTTTTATCTTAACTTTTTTTAATTGTTTAGCTACAATAAATATGAGCACAGAGAAAAATGTTCTGGCTAGTTATATAAGGCATAGGTACAGTATGTGTTTGATCATATATAATGTAGAGCCCTGCCAGTTGTATTTGCATGTGTGACTGGGTGTCTATGTGTTTTGTCTGTGTTTTATCTCCATGAGTCCCATGTGCAAGATTTTAAAAAAATTGTTAAATTCAAATTGATACACAATAATTCCTTAATAAAAATTATTCTCCTACATTGTTACACATACACTATATTATCAGAGCATCTGTAAAATGTGTAGCATTAAGATAAAACTGATATTTCATATCACAGATTTGATCTTCCTGTAAATAAAAAATTAATGGCAGTCCATCTATCAGTACATGTTAATAATTAATATTGTGCTGAAAAACATGTACAACATTAACAACCTTTACAACATGACTTTGCAAAACATTAGGCTTGCAGTAATGCTATTCCAGCAAGAAAATAGAGAACAAAAATAAAAATTTCAACTATTACTTTGTTTTTCTTCTGGATTTTCCCTTTCTTCTTCTACTCTTTCAGTGTCAGGGAGAATCACCAACTGATTATGACACAGGAAATTTCCCAGTGCTTGCTGTCTCAGGAACTCCCACTCTCCTCCTGTTATGCTGTACGACAAACAAGATGAACAGCAAACAGCTTGAACTGGTATCTGCTAATGCAACTGTCCACTCAACCAGTACTCATTAAATTCTTTCCTCTGAGACCCTAAAGCAATGTCAGTTTCAGGATGCTAATTAAAAAAGTGGCCACAATAACAGCTTTTGTTATACTCAGTTGGAGTTCCTGAGACAAATATGTCATTTACTTGTATTAAGTGCTTTACCACAAGGACTTTAAAGTGCTGGATACAACTTCATATCACTACAGTAGTTCCCAAGCTGTGATTTGACAGCAGTCAATTGTAATTTAGTGTAGAGGTTAAATTTTACAATTGCATATTGTTAATCTTAGCCATATTAACCACCTTATCATTTTGGTACCCTTAGTATAATTCTGAATATCTAATAATGGTAAAGTGATTAATTTCAGTGAAATTCAGTCAGTTCAGTAAACACAATAAAATGTGATCAAATTGTCAGCTGGGGTGCTGACATTCACAATTGCTGTTTGGTTATATTGAGCCCAGAATTTCTGCTTGGTGCTTCTTACAAAAAATCAGTAAGCCATCAAATTAAAAGTATCCCACACATAACCTCTGCAGTACTTCATATAACAATTACTTTTCAAAATTTATGTCCTGCTACACTATTGTGAGACTGAAGTAAAACTGACAACACAGAAACAGTTAAAAAGATTAGGCAAAAAAAAAAAAAAGATATGGTGGTTTTTATCCATATGTTGATTTGAACCACGGATCCAGTTGTCCTTTTACTGAGTTAAATTAATTTATAGGTGTCACTATTTTCAGTTGTATGTATGTATGTATGAAATGCATTGTTAATTTGTTGTGTGTGTGTGTGCGTGCGTGTGTGTGTGTGTGTGTGTGTGTGTGTGTGTGTGTGTGTGTGTGTGTGTATAGCACTATAATACTTGTAATAATATTAAAAGGATTCATACTGGCACTTTTGATAACACTTTGTTGTGTCAGCAAGACACTGAGGACAATAGACCGCATTTGTACACCAAAATTTCTAGATTTATAGCACTGAGTACATTTAGTTAATTTAGAATGTTTTAGCAGAAAACATTTAATAGACAACTTTGTAAGATCATGTTGCAGAAGGTAATGGTTTAAAAGTTACAGCAATATCTACCACTTTTAGGGTAATTAAAGGTCAGAAACTAAGCAATAGGGGATATTAAGTTCAGGGATCTTTGTTATATATGACAATATGACAACATTTTAAGAAATACAAAATAAGGTGTTGTAAAAACTACATTTTAAAAATAATATTTATAGTTTCTGTTCTACATGTGCATAGCAGCTAAAGGCAGAATATCAACATAACAACATTAACTGTACATATAAATTAATTTAATATGGTAAAAACTGAAAAAAGCTTATTAAAGGAGCTGTACTGCCATCCCATGGAAACTCTTGGTTATGATCATTTGTACTATAGTATTTTGACTAGCTGCCCACATAATTTTACTATATTGTGAAATCAATAGAAATTAATAATGATAATAGTAAAACAGGGCAGCATGGTGGTATAGTGGGTAGCAGTGTTACATGACAGAGCCTGGCTGTTCAGGCTTTAGTTTCAATCCAACTCAAACTGTGTGTCATTTGTATATTGTGGGCATTTATTGGGGGTTTTCTCAGTTCCTTCCACAGTCCAAAAAAGCATTTTGGATAAATTGGCCACTATTAATTGACCATAGTGTGTGATTGCCCTGTGATAGAGCAGTGTCCCATTCCATGCAAACACCCTTGTTGCTTTGCACTTACTGATTTTGGGATATTCTCTGGACAACTGTAACTCTGACCAGGGCAAGTAGTTTAAGAAGATGGATAGATCAACTACCGATAAAAGCCATGGCTTTAAGCAGATTTAGAGACATAATCATAAAAATACAAGAGACTGAATAGTTTGTCAATAGATACAAGTGTAACAGTAGTGTTTGTTTATAACATAACATACATGTATTTTAAAACTGTGTTTAAATAAAATCTTTCATAAAAAAATAAATGTGTGTATAAAAATATTGCAATTAGCAGAAGCTGAAACTGAAACATCTTTAAATGAGATGTATGGATACTATGTGCATGACATTCCTTGACATTTTTTCCACATTTAATTGGTGTTAAATTGTAGGAAAGTTATAAAGGATAAATAACAATCAGACTATAGATAGGCTCTCCCAACAGCCATATTAAAACCTGTATTACGACATGGCTGAAATTTCTTATCATATATTAAATATCTCATATTTCACAAGATTGCATGTTTTAACTGTACATTTTATTTTTTCAGAAGCACAGTACAAATAAACCTATCTAATCTTTGCACAGTGAAATGAACTGTGGCTTTGGACATTTAGTAAAATGTGGAATAATATGTTAAAAAGAAAAATGAACTACAAACTGTCAGTTTATGATGGTTAGCGACTGATGGCCAGATTATAAGTTACATCAGCTGTAAATTTGCTTGTACTCATGACAGAGTGATTATTCCTTAGTTTATTTTGTAAGTTTGTTCACCCTACAGTAAGTACTTTTGAAATACTGTATTTGTTGAAATTTTTGACTTACTTTGTTTTACTTTTGGCAGCAGTATAATATATTTTCCATACTATTATTGAATAATTCAGTATTGTATTCTTTCCCAAAGTATCCTTTTAAAAAATGCAGTATTTTCACATTTTATAAATGCTTCAGTACTGTGTGCCAGACAACAGTGAGAAGTAGTACTGTTGGTGCAAGCCATGTGACCTTTTGCTACTCTTCTGCTAGTAAGAGCATTGAGCTAGTTGATAGCCAGTCGCCAGTCACCAGTCACCAGTCAGTGGTGTCTCTGGTGCAGATGGGGAGGTGGTTGCTATAGGTACAGGTAATACAGTGGTGGTCATGGGAAGATGTTTACTGTTCATGTTTTAATGCATTTTCATAACATCTTTGATCAACATTAAAGGATATTTGAGTCATATCATAGCACAGGTTTTAATATGGTTGTTGTTACACTACAATGTCATACATGCATTCTACAGGTACGGTATATTGTACAAACATGTATCGCTTAACTATGGGGATACGTTCTGAGAAATGCATCATTAGGCAATTTCAACATTTTATGAACATCATAGAGTGTACATGAACAGCGTCATGTCCTTTTTAACTTGTATATGGTATAGCCTATTGCTTCTAGGCTACAAACTACCTCGTATATGCAGTCCATTGTTGACTGAGCATACCTGTACATTACAAAATGTTTATATATACATTTTAATTAGCTATATGATGCTCATTCGCTTGATAGAGTTCCTGAAAATCATTGCAGCAAACAATTTTTGTCCATTTACTTTTTAAATTATTATTAGTACTATTATTAATTTATTATCATTGACCATCGTAACTGCGACAACACTGTATGTTGAGGACAGTCTGTATACAATTGAATTGTATCTACCAGGTAATACATTTCTTTAAGGTACTATCCATCACGGGCTCTACCAAAGGTTAATGCTACCAAAGGTTACTTTTGGAAGAAGGTTTTTGATTCTGGGATGTTTTATCCATACCTATTTGTCTACTAGAAGCAGTCTGTCTTGGAAGCATGTTTGATTGGTGTTTACCAGTGGATGCAAAACATCCAAACAGCCTTCAAGCATGTGCATATACTGGTGTCTGGGTTGCTCCAGAGGGATGACATGGAACATGAAAGGGACAGGGAGGTACTCAGCAGATCCTTACACTGCTGTCCTTCAGGCAAAGGCCAGGAGCAGATGCTGCTCCTATCTCATCTGTGTGAAGCGGTAAGCAGTGGGGGGGTGAAATGTTTCCAGGTTACACAGCGCTGCCCTGCAGGCATCATGCTGTAGCTTTATGGTAACATCAAAGCTTCATACTGCTCCAATCCACTGTGCTACCTCCCCCACTGCTTTCTTTAACTTCAGCAAGTGCAAAGATGACTAATCTGCACATAGAAATAATCACCCTAAATACACAGCCTGCAAAGGCACAAGGTTTTCATTACAAGCTAAATTTCTATGCATGGCCTGTAGTTATTATGTTTCACCCCCACAGTCCAATTCTGCACATACTGGCCTTGCAAGAGTTATGTGTGTAGACCTTTCACCAGAGTAGCATACAGATGTGGCCAAAAGTATTGGCACCCTTGCATTTTATTCAAACAATACATTCATCCTGAAAAGAGTTGAAACCAAAAGATCTTTTCTCATCCGTATATGTATTTGTTTGGTTTACAATGGAACTGTCACGAACTCGATCGGCACTCGATCAGCAGCAAGGCGTAGAACCCATGTGGAGAAGGGAAACACAGCACAGGTGGTGCAAAAGCTCAGTAGTTTAATCTGGATACAACAACAACTTCATGGTACACACCAGGCTAACATCACAGACAGTAGTTGTCAGGTCCCGCAACCGTGCTGGTCGGCTCAGCCACTTTTATGTCCGCGGTCGCCGCGTTGCGTAGTGTCCTGTCAGCATCCCGACGCGCCTGACAGGAACAAAACAAAGACCTCTAAAAAGAACCGAATTCTTTCTTATTCTAAAAATGGTGTGGACAATATTACTGGTATCCTTTATGTTATATATATATATATATATATTAAAAAAATTGTTTTGTAGTGATACTTTTAAGTTTAAATGAAGAAAATGACCCACTTTGCTGTGAATGTCACTGTGTGTATCACACTAAACACGGAAAAAAAGGCATATAGCAGGAATGGGTTAGCTGCTAAAAAGACTGTGGGATGTTAGCACATTGGAGTGGGGGTTAAAGAACTATACTTAACAATAAATATCTTGGACCATGGGATAATATAAAAGTCTTTGAAATTCGTGCTTGTGATGTGCAGGTCTAAAGCAAGGTGTTTCCTAGAAAGGATACAAAAAAATTTTTGGGAGAACCACAGAAGCAATCAGAAGTTTAGAGCCACCATTTGACAGTTGGACAATATTAGAGTATGCGTGGAAAATCGGAGCAGACACTGGGATAAAAACTTCCATTCAAACATCTATCCATTAATTATCCATAACAAATTACCCGTAATCTAAATCCTGGTCATGATTATAGTTATCTGAAGTCTATCTCAAAATCCCTGGGTGCTAGGCTTCAAAACTGTACCCTGAATAGGACACTAGCTCATCTCAGATGATGGGATAAAAAAACAAAACATAAACTAATTATACACCTATTCATGGTCAAAATTTGTTTGTCTTATGCAGGGTGATGGTAGTCCAGAGTGTATTCGAGAAGTACAGGATGTCAGACAGGGTATACCATGGAAATGAACATCAGCCATCTACTCACACATTCACACAGTTTGAGTCACCAGTTTTTCTTAAACATGTGTTTGAGATGGAGGAGAAGTAACCATGGTAAGTCCAGGTGAGTACAGAATAGAACATGGAAACTTTGTAAACCTGGGTACAAGCCCACAGCTCAACATATTTGGCAGTCCTGCTATCCTGTTGTGTTGCCATGAGCACATTCTATCTATCTATCTATCTATCTATCTATCTATCTATCTATCTATCTATCTATCATAATGTTTCCAATGTTAATTTTTTTTCTTGTTTACAGAGATTTTTAAAGCTACTATAAGTTGGTTGCTGCATAGTAGCCTATGCTTCCCTGCAAAAGTATATATGTGAATTTATTGTGGAACTACAGAAGCCTTTATAGGAAGCTGATAGCTAAAATATTTACACTATTTTCTAAAACATACACTATGTCGTGTTGTTTTCCACCTCAGAGCTGGTGCAATATAAATAATAAAATAATAATAAAAAACTGCATACAATCTACTCCGTAACTTTTTCCCTGCAATGGCAATTTTGTCGATGTCTCGCTCATTCTTGGCATACAGCTTGATGTCATCCATATACAGGAGGTGGCTGATGGTTATTCCACTTCTGAACCTATATCCATATCCACTCTTTGTGATGATGTGGCTGAGGGGATTCAGTCCTATGCAGAACAGCAGTGGGGACAGTGCATCACCTTGGTATATACCACACTTTATGGTGACTTGTGCAATGGCCTTGGAATTGGCTTCCAGTGTTGTCCTCCACAGCTGCATGAAATTTTTGATGAAGCTTATCAGTGCCTTATTAGCCTCGTACAGTGCTAGGCATTCCAGTATCCATGTGTGGGGCATCGAGTCGTAGGTCTTCGTGTAGTCGATCCAGGCTGTGCTCAGATTGATCTGTCTAGTCTTAGAGTCTTGAGTGATTGTTCTATCAACCAGTAGCTGGTGCTTTGACCCTCTGGTGTTGGTTCCAAATGCCTTTCTGAGCTTTGCTCATGTACTGACTCATGTGGCTGATAAGCTGTTGTTTTCTACTAAATGTTTAAACAAAGCAATTTTACACTGTTATTGTATGAAGCAGTGCGTAAAAGTGTTGAAACAGTTTGAAACATTTTGTTTTTCTTTCTACTGCATTTGTGCACACAGAACACACTAAAAAGAAAACACATACATCCACCAAGACATAGGGGTCATGATATCTCGCATGTGTCAAAGACGTGTGTTACTTACCCAGGATGGAGGGATCAACACAAACCTGGAGGAGCTACAACCAAAAGAGGCCTTCCCACCTCTCTTTAGCCTCAGAATAGCCCCATTGTGTGAAGACCATCTCCATCCTAAATGTAAGGTTAGCCCGGATTTTATAAAACAGGCCCTGGGCGCCCGAGGCTACCCCTGTTTGGACCAGCTGGCTTCTGGCTTGCCATAGCGCATGCCTGGCAACGCTAATCACCAGCCAGATCCGGGCAGCCTTGGCCTTCTGAGCGCTAGGGTCCCAGCCCCTCAGCACCTTGTCGAACATCAAAACTATCTGCGGATCAATCTTTCTGCACAGGCGACTTACCAAGAGCCAGACCTCCCCCACCTGCCCGCAGTCCCAAAAGGCATGGGCGATGGTCTCCCTCTTGCCATACTGCGGTCGCGGACAGTGCAGGTGTCTGGACAGAAGGTGCCTGTACAGTATGTCTCTCACCGGTCACTTACCAACAGGCAGCGCCAGTTCACGTCCTGCAGATGGTGATCCAGCCACCTGGGTTGGATCCTAGCCCAAGTGCCGTCATTCAGCCCCAGAAGGGCTCGGGTTCTCCTCCTCTCCAACAGGGCCCTATAAAGGGCCCTGTGTTTGAGGAGAGTTTTCGCCTCGACCCGGGCTACTGTGGTTTTTCCCCACCTAACAGCGCACCTGTAGTGCATGGGCCGGGTCTCAGCATTTGGCCCGATGTTAGAGCAGGACTCCACCAGGTGGCGTAACGGCCGAGCCATCCAGAGACGAACAAAGTGCTGATGGGGATGTTCAATTGGAGCAGCCAATTGGAGCAGTTACACACTTGGGAGAAGAAGAGGCAATCTAGTTTAAGAGGTATGTCAGGTACATCACTCCCCCCTCCTTCTTTGGTAGGTGCACGACCTCCCTTTTCACATACTCGTACCTGCCCACCCCAGACGAGCCTAAAAACGTCCTTGCACAGCCCTTTCCTCATAGAGGAGGGCAAGGGGTACACCTACGCCAGGTGCAGTAACGTGGGCGGGAAGTCCACCTTCAGGGCCAACGTTTTCCCTATAAGGGAGAGGGACCTGGTCCTCCACAATCCCAATTTTCACCTGGCTATTGCCAAGCGTTCCTCCAAGTTCGCCTTAGCTGAGCCTTCACTGTGAAAGTTTACCCCAAGCACCCTAAGAGGGCCGTCACATCGTGTGAAACCGCTGATGCCGTCCACCCCGTTTTTCCAGCTGCCAAAGTACTTGATAAGTGACTTACCAAGGTTCAGTGCCGCGCCGGAGGCACGTCTGAACGCCTTTACCAGGTCCAGCGCGAGACGGAGAGACCGGCCTGAGCACACAAACAACGTAGTGTCGTCCGCGTACTGAGCCAGCTTCACCGCCTCACCACCGCTTCCAGGCAGGAGGATCCCATCGATGCCAGAATGGGTGCACACGGCAGCCGCCAGCGGCTCGATATACAGAGCGTACAGAAGCGGGGAGAGCAGACAGCCCTGCCTCACTCCACTGAGCTGGGGTACCCACCCACCGAGGAAACCGTTGACAGTAACTCGGCTACCTACCTCGGTGTAAAATGTGTGCACCCACCCCTTGAATTTCGGGCCAAACCCCATCCTGCTCAAGGTGTTAAACAGAAAGCGGTGGTCAACACGGTCAAATGCCTTCTCCTGGTCCAGGCTGACCAAGGCAAGAGGAACCTCACGGTCCTTTGCCCAGGCAATCGCATCTTGAACCAGGTGCAAATTCCAGATCGCCGATCGCCCTGGGACCCTGCAAGTTTGGTCCTGATGTACTAAATCGGCCATCACCGGTTTCAGGCGCTCGGTGAGGACTTTGGCGATGAGCTTTGCGTCTACGCAAAGCATCGTTAGGGGCCTCCAATTTGCAAGATCAGCCTTATCGCCTTTCTTATACAGCAAGGAGAGAACCCCCGTCCTCATGCTCCTAGTAAGCGTGCCCCGGCTAAGAACCTCCTTGGCCACTCGCAAAAAAGCAGGCCCTAAGACATCCCAAAACGTCGAGTAAAACTCCACCTGGAGGCTGTCTAGGCCCAGAACCTTCCTCCGGTTCATCTTACCTAGCACGTTGTAAAACAAGTCCCTGAAGTCCTTCTCTTGAAGGACTTCCAGATTGAGTTTCCAGTAGCCACGACCGTGGGCTGGGGCCGCGATGGTAGTCATAGCCTCAACCATCACGTGATCTGATGGCCACTGGAGGGACAAGCTAATGCTCTTAAAAGCAACAGAGGAGCACGCTAGAATGTAATCCAACCTACTACAGGCATCGTGGCTGTTGCGCCAGGTGTTTCCCGGATCACCGGGGTTGCATATTCTAAAGCTGACCCTGCAGCTCCTGACGGACTTTGCCATCCCCCAAAGTACTTTACCACTGGGAACGAGAAGGGGTACCTTTTGTACATACAGCAGCCTCCCTTCTGCCGGATCTTTATGGGTATATCTGCAGTAGTCTCCTGCTTCCCCGGGGGAGACGGTCCTTCCTGCCCTCCAGCTGCCTTCTTCAGCATTGTCCCCCTGGCTGCTGGTGAAGCCGTATTCGTCCCTACGGAGCCCGATGTCTTCGTCGCCTTCCTCCCATCAGAAGACTTCTTCGATGTCGACCTCCCCGATGGCATCTTCATATTGGAAGTCAACATCCACCGGGCCCGGCTGCTGCGGCCTTTGGACGACGACGACGGCCGCTCGCGGTACATCCCTGCCTCTCCTCATGTCTGCCTGGGGAAAAACACAGGGGGGCCAGCCATCCATAACTGAAATACAACAGGTGCGCATATGCCTTGCCACAGTCCAATGAAGGTCTCGCTAACCTTAAGGAGCATTCAACTCAAGTCAAACAGTTTTATTAGCATGATAGTAGTAACAAGCTGCAATGATTAATGTATTAACTAATCAATGTAAATTAAAATTGAAATTTACAAAAAAAAAAAAAAACCGGTGCAGTACCAGGATGAATCCCAGCCTCCCTCCTGCGCCGTTTGTTCCTCCTGGTCACAACAACAAAGTTCTTTTCCTTATCGGGACCCCCAGGAGATGCCGAATCGTCCTCGGCCTGGGACCCAGCCAGTGCCTCGTCACCTCTGGCCTCCTCTGGTCTGCCTGTCGGCATCGCCTCCGCCGCCGCTTTTGGCCGCCCCAAAGTCCCCACCGTGGGTACCGCACTGCTGGCTCTCTCCGGTGCCGCACCATCCATCGACTTTGTGGGCTTGTTGGCTCACCTTTCATTCACATCTTTTGCAAAAAAAGTCTGTCTTTGAGCACCGCGTAGAGAGGGGCACCGTTCCCGGAAGCACTGCCATACCGAGCCGATGCGTGGAGCGGGAGGAGTGAGCCCCTCGTCCGACTCCCCGTGGCAAAAATCCGTTTAAAGCGCGGTCCCCCGATGGGGGACGTATCAGATATTAAACTGATAAGAACAGATTTTTTTTTTTCTACTTTATTAATACAACTCCAAAATTTAAAACAAAACCAATATTCAAAACCCAACACAAGAAACATACTCCAAAACATGCAACGTCACAACTGAGTAGCACCACAAGTAATATCTTGATGTATACTTTAAAATGTTAAATTAATTAAAATCAAGACAACTTGAAACCTGGCCTTAACAATAAAACCTCCCACAAAACAAGAAAAATAAATAAATAAATAAATAAATTAAATTAAATAAATAAATAATACGACCCATCCCGTGGCATTACTCTACCAAAATAAAACTATAAACACACAATAATATTAAAAATCAATTAAACATATAAAACAATCGGAGTTAACATCAAAAATTTAAAACCTCTACCTTACATTTAAAAAGCACTAACAATTTCTTCCTCCCCAGTGTCTACATGGGATTCCTGTAGCAACTCTGAGGAACTACGCCCCCTAGGTGACCCCACAGCAGAAATGTCTATAGTTAAAAAACCTGAATGGTCCGGCAAAATGGTGGAGGAGGGATCAGCTTCTCAGCCAACACGTTGGGGGCTGCAACCCCTTGGCTCCCTTGGTGCAGTACCGGGATGAATCCCAGCTTCCCTCCTGCGCCGTTTGTTCCTCCTGGTCACAACAATAAAGTTCTTTTCCTCATCGAGACCCCCAGGAGATGCTAAATCGTCCTCGGCCTGGGACCCAGCGGAGAGTCCAACAGCGGTGCCTCGTCACCTCTGGCCTCCTCTAGTCTACCCGTCGGCATCGCCTCCGTCACCGCTTTTGGCCGCCCCAAAGTCCCCACCGTGGGTACCGCACTGCTGGCTCTCTCCAGCGCCGCACTGTCCCGCACTGCACCGGAGTATGTCAGCTTCCTCAAAGGACAGCCGCGGGCAAGATGGCCCTCTCCCCTGCACCTGTTACAGTGACAGGGGCCCAACCAGTCCTTCGCCAGATGTCCTTTTTCTAGGCACCGCTGACACTTCATCCCAGCAGGTCTCTCTCTACCTTGTGCCCTGGAAAGACATCAGCAAACTTCCCCAGGAACCCCTCCACCACGTCTGCCAACACGAAGGGGTTGAAGAAATGGACTGTCACGATTCTCTTATCAGTCATCCAGAGTGGCTCAATGGAGTAGGGGACCAACCTAGGTTGGAGCACACTCATCCTACACGTCTCGACCACCTTCCGATACTTTTCCTCTGTTGGCAGCGTGACGTTGAAAAAGGCTAAAGGCCCGTTCCGCTGGATGCAGACCACGTCTTCCACTGGGAGTCCCAGGACTTCGAAGACAATTTCCCCTACGAAAGATAATCGTTCGGGAAACCCCTTGACGTCGTCCCGGTTCCTCCAGCAAAAGCGGATGGTATTCTTCAATGTCTGTATCCTGAACGCCTCCACCCTCGACGAAAGATAAATCCACGGGGAAAGCTGGCCAATGTCCTCCAGGAAAGAGATCCGACCGCAGGACAACCTGTAAAAACACTGAAAAGCACTAGAAAAACACAAAAAGCAAAAAAACTCTAAAATCTCTAAAATCTCAAAAATGAACCCAGTTTCACCCTGCGGGGACAACGGTCATGCCACCCGAACCCTGCACGTTAGGCTCCACTGGGCTCCCTTGAAAAAAAAACAAAAAGAGGACAGAGCGTCCCCCACTAACTTGCGGCGGTCAAGCCACCAGCAAGTCAGCCTTAGGATCAGCTCTGCCCCCGCCTAAAACCTAAGGTACTACACCTTAGCCAAAAGGCCGAGAAGCGATACCTTACAGATGGCTGCGCCGTGTCCGCTGCCCATCTCGTCCCAAGTCGCACACTACGGTTCGCATCCGGGGTCCCCCAAAGAGAGGTCGAGAGGACGTGTAATTGATTGGGTGGGTAACCGCTTGATTGACTAACTGATTTGTCTGGCAGGCTAGCTGGCTTTAACCTCCTTTCTATCTATATCCATGCACCTCTCTCTCACCCCCCCCCCCCCATCATTATCATCATCATTTTCTATCATTGTAGCACGCAAGGTACGGCTCGCCAGCTGCAGAGCCTCCAGAAATAGCCATCAAACTCGGGTACGCCCCTGTCCACGGAAATATTTAGTAAAAGGCGAAAAATTTGTTCGTTATGAAGAGCAACCGGAGTCAGCGAAAGGCCTCACCACCGGACCTGGCTGCTGCGGCCTTTGGACAACGACGACGGCTGCTCGCGATACATCCCTGCCTCTTCTCATGTCTGCCTGGGGAAAAACACAGGGGGGCCAGCCAGCCATAACTGAAATACAACAGGTGCACACATGCCTTGCCACAGTCCAATGAAGGTCTCGCTAACCTTAAGGAGCATTCAACTCAAGACAAACAGTTTTATTAGCATGATAGTAGCAACAAGCTGCAATGATTAATGTATTAACTAATCAATGTAAATTAAAATTGAATTTAAAAAAAAAAAGAAAAAAAAAAGCACCCCAGCTGGACAGGGCTCTGCACCCCAGCACCAAAGAGGCGCGCAGGTGCATGGGGAGACCTCCATCCATCCATCAACTTTGTGGGCTTGCTGGCTCACCTTTCATTCACATCTTTTGCAAAAAAAGTCTGTCTTTGAGCACCACGTAGAGAGGGGCACCGTTTGCGGAAGCACTGCCATACCTGGCCGATGCGTGGAGCGGCAGGAGCGAGCTCCTCGTCTGACTCCCCGTGGCAAAAAATCATTTAATGCGCGGTCCCCCGATGGGGGACATATCAGATATTAAACTGATAAGAACAGATTTTTTCCCCCCACTTTGTTAAACATTGTAATCTAACCTACTATAGGCACCGCGTCTGTTGTGCCAGGTGATGTCCGGATCACTTAGGTTGCATGTTTAGGTAGAAACTGTGCATGAACTGTTTGAAATATTTAACACTAGCATCGCCCTTGCCCTCTAGATGAATGTTGAAGTCCCCTCCCACTATCAGATGTCTATTAGTGATACAGGACGGGATCAACTCCTCTAACAGAGCGATGCGGGACCTGACCTCCACTGGAGCGTAGACGCACAGAGCTCGTTTGTGCATACCTCTCCAAGTGGCGTCCACCACCAACACCTGGCCAGGAACGATGGTAAATGGCCTTACCTTCTCATAGGCGTGGTCTCCAAAAAGAATTCCCATGCCTGCAGAGTGGACGCCACCTACGCTCCAGTAGAACTCACCCTTCCTCCAATCTCGAGAGAAGAGAGTCACGTCCCGCTGGTCCCGAAGGTGAACTTCCTGTAAAAAACACAGGTTAAAAGGCAAGGACGACAATTGGTTAAAAATCGCAGTTCTTTTGAGACCGTTTCCCTCCCTACTTTATTAAACATCCATCATAAATACAATAAAAATCCAAAACCATGGAAGTAAACAAACTTAACCCAAAACACAACCGCAAGTCAGCCAATAAAGACATTTCACAACAAAGTCATCAATTAGGGAACCCAACTGGTTACTCTATGCAAATTCAAAACACAAAACCAAAGACGGTATCCCACGCATCGTCACTGTTTCAGAGCAAATACATTCAACACATAGACAAAGGACATAAAATACTCACAAACCAAAACATTGCTCTAAAAATAAGCACATGACTTCATTGTAAAACACAAATGCACACAATGGATGTTAAAAGTCAAAAACAATTAAAATCCATTAAAATCACTATAAAATTATAGCCATGAAGGAGAGGAAAACAAAAAACTCACGTTAAAGGAAAATTAAAATCAGTGTTACTTACCTACGGTGTTGCCGCTATGCTGTGAAAAATGCGTCCGTCTTCAGAGCATTTTCACGGTCATGGTCATGGAATGGCATCCAGCTTCTCTTAGGGTGCGTCAAGGCCATTACGAAAAATCCTCCATTTCTCTACATCCCGAGTGTGTCCTCCTTACTGTAAGAAGCGTCCACAATTCCTCCAGGCGACATTCGGTGTGAATGACGAACTGTCCAAAAAAACAAAATGTCCGAACCACTCGAGACGACTCTGTTCGCGCTTCAACGACATCTTGCCCCTTGCTCACCTATTGGTCACCGTCACCGCAAGTAAAATGACTCATTGCTCTACTGTTCCCAGTTGGCCAGTGCATGTACGTCACCTTTGTTAAATAAATGTCACGAAGGATCCCATTGTTTCTCCTCCACCACAAATTCTGAGGGACAAAAGCTAAGAGAGTAACAGGCAAAAAGCAGAAATCGCTCTTAACACAATAACACATTCTATAAAGCAATTAAACGTGTATATTAACTTGTGTCCCATTGTCACCAACACACTGTATTGTTTTTACTTCCACTAAGTATTTGCTCATCGTTCCACCATCAGAAAATTATTTCGAATTAACATACCGATACGCAACTTTCTGCACTGCAGTAAAACCGGAGTACTCATGATTTAACTCCTTTTAAATAACTTTACAAAATAAGACGAAAGATTTCAAAGTAAGGTTTCAGCTTTTAGAAAATAAGGTTGATAAATTCCACAGCGGAACTGCCTTTAAGCGAAAGATGTTTGCGTCTTTTGCTTTATGTATTACTTTATCCGTTAGCCTAAAATACGAGTTATTTGAACTTATAAACGGAAACGCCTCAAAACTGCATAATAAAAACTCTTCCATAAAACCATAAAAATGATAAAAACCATCAATATAAATACATCACAGACACATTAAAACAATAAGATATACCCCAAAGCTCCATTAAAGGATAAAGTAAAAAAAAAAAAAAAAAAAAAAAAAACTTACCCGTCAACTTCATCGCAAGTTGGAAGAGTCAAGTGGGTGGTAAACAGATACTTTCCAGTTTAAATCTAACTGGAAGTAAAGGTTAAACAGCACAAAGCATGAGTATAGACCACCGTATTGTGATGAGAAGCGTGACTGTTGATAGAAGTGTGATGAAAAGTTAACACTACAAACCACGCCGTTAACCACACATTTGAATGTCAAGCTCCGCGTCCACGTGAACATGTAAATGCAATGTAAATGAGAACCGATGTACAAAATGCATGGGAAAAGCAGGGCAATGTTGATGTTTACTACACTTCACCTTTCACAATCCCTAAATGGCCGTCGATAACAAGCTAATATGTTAAAACAACCCACGTCCCTCCATAACACGTTAAAGGTATTTTTGCCTATTGTTAGTATCATACTTACAAATATCATAAACCTATAAACAAGTAGTGCTAAGTTGTCGTAACCCATGCAACAAGGCCGCTCTTTGTAATCTTTGGGACGTGCTGGAGAAGACTTTACGCAGCGGTCCGACTCTTCCATCATCAATGCAAGATCTTAGCGAAAAATGAATGCAACTCTGGACGGAAATAAATGTAGTGACATTATGGAAATGATGCCATGGCGAATGCGTGCCGTAATCAAAGCTAAAGGCGATCCAACGAAATATTAGAGTGTGTAACCCTATCACCCATCTATACCTGTCCTAACCCCCACAGCACACCTACAAATCTGCCACACAATGGCTAACCTACCAAAACTAGCGCCAACTAACTATAACTCCAACCATGGCGTGGCGCAGCAATGGCGCGGTATCTCATCGGGGTTATCAAGTGGGCACCTTCCTTCGTCGGTGTTTCATCAAGTTAGGCCCACGACACCTCCAGAAGGCTCAACCGCGGCTCAAGCATTAGTGGCCACATCACCCTTGGGAATAGGCCAAACTGTAAGCGACAGAGCTTCAGTTTACCCGGCAGCCCTGAGTTCTCGATCCTCTGTAACCCATCTACTACACTTTCCTTAAGCTGCTCCACATCAGTTAGCGCCCTAGTGTTTACGCGAAGCTTTCCCGTTGGTACGAACGGCTACAACACACACACGTCCATGAAAGCATGGTAAAAAATGAGAGCAGTGCTGTAAGTGCTTTATCTGACGAGCTGACTCGCACTTAAAGTGCTTACCGCGTTATCCCGTTTGCTCTGCCTTGTTGCCCGCTGTAATTCGGCTCTCCGCCTCGAGAGACCACGTGAGCTTACTCTGTCCCGCCCCACACAATAGACACCGATTATGCCATGCGCTGTGATTAAAACGAATTTTCTTTTGCATGTTGAATTTTATGAGCTGCATGTTTTTGTGAGTGCCAGTACTAATTATAAACTCCTGGTGCGTTTTTCACGCATAAAAGCGTGGTAGTACAGAGCTGTGCCCTCTATTCAGGGATAGTGGATGACCTGAGTGTCCGAGTATACGTTGTTTCAGACCCATGGCGCTTGCAGCCCAGCTTTTTAAGGACCTTCATCAGTTGTCACAGCATTCCCACAGCTTGCTGGAGTTTTTTCATGGACCCATAGGAGGCCTGCTGTTTCATCCAAAGGTTAGTTGGCACCTTGGAAGTGGAAATTAGGATGGAATGGCATGATAGCATTCTTGCAAGATAGGGTTGCACCCTCATTTTACATTTGTATTTGTGCATCTGGCCAATGTATTTTCCCGCAGCAACTTGTATCTCAGAGTAACAGAAGTATATTTCAGTGTACTGTATATCAGGCAGAGGGCTTGGCAAGATAAGACACATCAGTGAAATGAAGTGTTGATTCAACACTTCTGATTGTTGGTAGCGAATATTTTTGCTGCCCACATGTAGCATTAAAGTATTTAAACGCTTATCGGGCAGACGATTGACCAGTGCCTCAATATGAGGGACACAGGCTTGTGGGAGACAATTAACTTTGACTTTTACGTTGTGCTTAATATGTGCTCTAAGAAACACATTTCTAATTGCCGTGTCGCCTAAAACAAGTACTTCAATATTATTTTTATTAGCCGTTTTACTTTTTTTTGCTAATTTTATTTTGCATTCGACTCGCAGCGACCCCCTTGGTCTTTGAGGAAGCCGTGGTCCCACTCACTGCAATCTCGCCACAATTCGCACCTCTGTCTGCACCTCTTCTCCTTTCAGCTGCAGGAAGATTTCCCTCCATTAGTGGCGAAAACAAGTTGTCTAGCAGCTGGCAAGGGTGTGATTCTGTCTGCAACCAAAGATGAGGCCTGCCAGGCTGTTGGTGAAATCATGAAGGTTAGTGGAGATCCTCAGCATCTCATCCCTGACCTTCATATTGAATTTGATTGTTTTACATTACAAGATGAGTTTTAGTCTGGAATCTCCTACTTTGATGAATGTGTGGCAGAGTAACCTCATTGTGTCTCTAAGTCAGGGGTGTCCAAACTTTTTGCAAAGAGGGCCAGATTTGGTGAGGTGAAAATGTGTGGGGGCCAACCATTCAGCCTGAAATTCTTTGAACCATTAACATTAAATGCAAATGAACTATTTTATGACATTTTTATTGCAAATTTGTGTTGTTTCTTCACACAACACAAATAAATCTAAACAACTTTTTACCAAAATCACTCTGCCTTTCATATTTAAACACCACATAAAATGAAGAAAAAGTCTGTCTGGGGGGAAAAAACTTTTGGGAAGATTAAACATATCTAGGTTCATTTTAAACATTACATATTATTCACTATCAAATGCTGACTGTAAACTTCTAAATTCAAAACATGAACAGGAAAATAACACTAACAGTTCTTATTCAGAAGTACAAAACAATGAGGGCCATATGAATCCGTGTATCAATCGTTCTTTCGTTTTTCAATTGACCATCAAAAAACAAAAATATTATTTGATTTTGAATCGGATATCAAAAACAAAAAAGGCCGTGTTTTTCATTATTTCAATTTTAGACTCGGATCAAAAATACAAAATGGAAAAACGGGCTGCCGGACCGAATTTGATTTTAATATTTAATTTGTCGGGTTTACGAGACCCGGTTTGACTGTCAATTGAAAAACAAAATAACAAATGATACACGGATTGAAAAGACAGTGCATATTCAAAATTGTGGTTTTGATCATCACAAAAAAAATCAATTCACTGAGATTTTAGAGCCAGGTCTGGTTCAAAAACAGTGGTTTTTGATGCGCAAGATGTCACGCAGGTGAGAGTCACTTAGTCTCGTCCTCACGCGATTCTTGTTAATGTTCATAACCGAGAATGTCTTCTCGCACAATTATGTCGAGCCAAACAAACTCAGCAATCTGCATTTATGGATAAAAGTTGCTGGCGGTAAAAGTTGACAAGAGGGAGCCTCTGGTGCCGACTGCGACACTTGGCGTCACACTGCAGCTCAATGAGCTCCAGCGGCGAGTGCGGCCACAGGTCTACTGCCATCTTCTGGTGAAATATAAAATAGCTTTTTTGTTCGCGTGTATTTTATACTGTGGTCAACAGTGCTGGTGGGCCACATATTATTGGTTTTATCACAGAGGCTGTGGGCCGGTGGAAATTTGAACATGGGCCGCAATTAGCCCCCGGGCCGGACTTTGGACATGCCTGCTCTAAGTCAAAAGTATGTGACTGATCTTTCATATGTTTTGCAGGACAAGGCATTTGGCTCAGTTGGAGTGTTTTTTTTTTTTATTTCAATTTTAATTTACATTGATTAGTTAATACATTAATCATTGCAGCTTGTTATTACTATCATGCTAATAAAACTGTTTGACCCAGAAGACGGCACCGGAGCTGATAGGTTAGGGAGCGGGGCCAAACCTAATGCTGATTTGTTGGTGGCATGACCGCTGCAGATTAGTGGGGGAGGCTCTGCTCCGGATTTGGGTAGCCCCGCCTAGTTCAGGGTGCATGTTTCTGGTGGCATGACCACCGTTCCCAGCAGGGCGAAGCTGGCTTTTTTGATTTTTAGTGTTTTTTTTGTAGTTATTCTAATTTTGAGTCTTGTTTTTGTGTTTTTTTTAGTGTTTTTATCCAGGTCGCTTGGCTTGTCGGATCCCTGACCTGTGGAGGACATCGGCTGCTTACCTGAGGGATTTCTTGCTGCAACTGGGATGAAGGCCGCCGGGATGCAGACCCTCAAGAACACCATTCGCTTCCGCTGGAAAGACCGGGATAATGTTAAGGCCTTCCTGGAGCGAGTTTCCTTTCTTCGGAGGGTCGTCTTCGGGGTCCTGGGCTTTTCAGTGGAAGACCTAGTCTGCGTCCAACAGAACGGCTCTTCGTGCTTCTTTGACGTCACTTTGATGACGGACGAGCGGTACCGGGGGGGTGTTGGAAATGTGTAGGGTGAGCACTGATAACACCGAGCTTCTCCCCTACTCCATAGAGTTTCTGTGGAGGACCAAGAGGCGTGTGCTGACAGTCGACCCCTTCGTCTCCGTGGTCGTGGTGAGGGCTTTCTTGGAGAGGTATGCTGATATTCTTCAAGGTCAGGAGGAAGAGCGCAACGAACTGGGCATCTGGACCGAACGCAGGTGTTTTACAGTTCGCCTGCATTCGGACCCTACGGGATTCGAGGGGTTTTGCCACACCCCTGCACATTTTTATCTGGGTAAGGCGAAGGGCTACCTTTTCTATTCAGGACAGCCTCGCTCGTGTTCTTTGTGTTTTGGCCAGGGACATACCAGGTGGAAGTGTTGGACGATGAAGTGTCAGCGGTGCCTGGAGCAGGGCCAAATGGCCAAGAAGTGCACCGGACCTCACCACTGCACCAGGTGCGGGAGGGAAGGTCACCTTACCTGGGGCTGCCTTCTCCTCAAGAGGTTGTCCGGAGCGGCCCAGACCAAGACCGAGACAGAGATTGAGAGCCAAAGGGTGCAGCAGCAGGCGGTGAAGGTACTGAAAAGGATCCGGATGTGGCCAAAACCAAGGAGGCACTGCTGGTGTTCTTGTTTTCTTCTGTAGCATCCTAGTTTTCTTACTAGTGTTCAAAAGACTTCTTCTTCTTCTTCTTCTTTCGACCGCTCCCGTTAGGGGTCGCCACAGCGGATCAAAAGCTTCCACTTCCTCCTATCCTCTGCATCTCTCTCCGTCACCCCCACCACCTGCATGTCCTCCTTCACCACATCCATAAATCTCCTCTTAGGCCTTCCTCTCTTCCTCTTGCCTGGCAGCTCCATCCCTAGCATCCTTCTCCCGATATATCCAGGATCTCTCCTCTGCACATGTCCAAACCAACGCAATCTCGCCTCTCTGACTTTGTCTCCAAACCGTCCAACCTGTGCTGACCCTCTAATATACTCATTTCTAATCCTGTCCATCCTCGTCACACCCAATGCAAACCTTAGCATCTTTAACTCTGCCACCTCCAGCTCTGCCTCCTGTCTTTTGGTCAGTGCCAACGTCTCCGTTCAACTTAATGGGTTCATAAAGCATAGCTGGTCTCACTACCGTCTTGTAGACCTTCCCTTTCACTCTTGCTGGTACCCTTCTGTCGCAGATCACTCCTGACACTCTTCTCCACCCACTCCACACTGCCTGCACTCTCTTCTTCACCTCTCTTCCACACTCCCCATTACTCTGGACTATTGATCCCAAGTATTTAAATTCACCCACCATCGCCAACGGTGCCTCCTGTCTGATCTCATCTGTCAACCTGTCCATTACCATTGCAAACAAGAAAGGACTCAAAGCTGATCCTTGATGTAATCCTACCCCCACCCTGAAAGCATCCGTCACTCCTACTGCAGACCTCACCACTGTCACACTGTCCTTGTACATATCCTGTACCACTCTTACATACTTTTCTGGCACCCCCGACTTCCTATGCTTTCTCTAAGACCACAAAGACACAATGCAACTCCTGCTTACCTTCTCGGTACTTCTCCATCAACACCCTCAGAGCAAACATCGCATCTGTAGTACTCCTTCTCGGCATGAAGCCATACTGCTGCTTACTAATTGTCACCTCCCTTCTTAACTAACTTCCACTACTCTTTCCCATAACTTCATGCTATGGCTGATCAGTTTTATCCCTCTGTAGTTACTACAGCTCTGCACATCACCCTTATTCTTAAAAATAGGTACCAGTACACTTCTTCTCCACTCCTCAGGCATTGTCTCACTTTCCAAGATTCCATTAAACAATCTGGTTAAAAACTCCACTGCCTAAACACTTCCATGCTTCTACAGGTATGTCATCTGGGCCAACAGCCTTTCCATTCTTCATCCTCTTCATAGCTGTCCTAACTTCCTCCTTGCTAATCCATTGCACTCCCCTATTCGTAGTCCCTACATCATCCAGTCTTCTCTCTCTCTCTTGTGATTACATTTCCATTGCTATCCTTTATCGCCCTAACCTGCTGCACATCTTTCCCAGCTCGGTCCCTCTGCCTAGCTAATCAGTACAGGTTCTTTTCTCCCTCCTTAGTGTCCAACCTCTCATACAATTCACCATAAGCCTTCTCTTTAGCCTTTGCCACCTCTCTCTTCGCCCTACGCCTCATCTCCTTGTACTCCTGTCTACATTCTTCATTTCTCTGTCTATCCCACTTCTTCTTCACCAGCCTCTTCCTCTGTATACTCTCCTGTACTTCTTCATTCCACCACCAGGTTTCCTTGTCCTCCTTCCTCTGTCCCGATGCCACACCAAACACTTTTCTAGCTGTCTCCCTTACCACTTCTGCTGTAGATGTCCAGCTCACTGGTAACTTTTCACTGCCACCCAGTGCCTGTCTTAATTCTTCCCTGAACTCCACCTTATAGTTTTCCTTTTCCAACTTCCACCATTTGATCCTTGGTTCTGCCCTCACTCTCCTTCTCTTTTTGATCTCCAATGTCATCCTACAAACCAACCATCCTATGCTGCCTAACTACGCTTTCCCCTGCCACCACTTTACAGTCTACAATCTCCTTCAGTCTGGCCCTCCTGCATAAGATATAGTCCACCTGTGTGCATCTTCCTCCACTCTTGTACGTCACCCTGTGTTCCTCCCTCTTCTTAAAATACGTGTTTACCACAGCCATGTCCATCCTTTTTGCAAAATCCACTATCATCTGACCTTCTGCGTTCCTCTCCTTGAAACCATATCTACCCATCACCTCCTCATCTCCTCTGTTTCCTTCCCCAACATGTCCATTGAAATCCGCTCCAAACACAGTAGAAAGAAGATCTAAATGTCCCAAACTGTGTTTCAACCCTTTTTAGTACTGTTTCAAGCAATACCAGTGTAGAAATGTTTTGTTCAAACATTTAGTAGAAAACAATTGTTCTTTAAACATTCTAAGCACAAACGCAGTAGAAAGAAGATCTAAATGTCCCAAACTGTGTTTAAACACTTTTTAGCACCGTTTCAAGCAATACCAGGGTAGAAATGTTTTGTTCAAACATATATTAGAAAACAATTTTTCTTTAAACATTCTAAGCACAAACGCAGTAGAAAGAAGATCTAAATGTCCCAAACTGTGTTTCAACACTTTTTAGCACTGTTTCAAGCAATACCAGGGTAGAAATGTTTTGTTCAAACATTTAGTAGAACACAATAGTTCTTCAAACATTATAAGTGCAAAAGCAGTAGGGTTAGGGTTAGGTTAGTATAGATGACCGCGGATCCAGACGAGCCAGGGCCAGAGTAGGACCAAGAGGGACGAAAATTGCGGTTAAGGTCAGGAATGGGGAAAGGGGGAGGGGTTCTTAGAAAGAGGGGAGGAGAAAAAAGAAGAGAAAAAGGCTACCGTGAAGTTTAGGCATGGGGAGAAAGAAATGTGGTTAACATGAGGCATGGGAAAAAAGAAAAAGGTCCATCTCCAACTCCCAACAGGTCCGGAGTCCGTGTTGTGCACGGGCCTACCTGGGTGCCCAACCACAACAGCTCCGTCTCCCCTGCAAAATGTGAGTTACCCAAAACTATATTTCTTAATAAATTCTCAAATAGAGCTCAAAAACAGTGTTTTATTTTACAATTTACATCTCCAGATTGAATGATCAAAGTGTGCACATGTAATTATACAATTTTTAAATTCACCTTTATACAAATTTTAAATCCACCTTTTCTGGGCAACAATATGCCTACACATGAATAACATTCACAAATTCACTTTTTTAACATTCACAAATTTACCTTTTTCTGGGCAATAATCTGCCTATACATGAGTACATTCTTTAACAGGATCTCAAAGTTTGGCTTAACCATCAGAATCCCAAGATTGGGCTCAATGACCGAGGCTCATGTCATTTCCGGTAAGGGCAAGTGAAAAGAGGCCTAAATGAATGATCACCAAAATTGCCTTCTGGAGGTCTGAGGTTTGGCTGCGAGCGTGACCAATGTCGTTCTAGTCTTGTTTAGCACATGAAATCCCTTCATCGGGTTTAATTCTGATGTTCTCTCTGACGTTCAACATTTCCTGAAATCCCTTCATCGGGTTAAATTACCGGGGCCCTTTGCCTTACCGGTTTCTTCTGACGTTCACAATAAGGATGGATGACCGGGCCAGCATCAACGGTCTCCTCCAAGATCCCAAGACTAGACTAATAGTTCACCTCTATGCCGTTACAGTTCCATATGAACAAAGTGGGTCCACCCCCCTACAGTGCCAATAACTTTCTGTGAGCACAAAGCACTTGAATCAGAGATTCCTTTCTAAAGGATCCCGAGATTAAGTTGGGCTTAATGATCGAGCCCCTCGAATCAGAGTAAATTAGTTGTGCGCAACGTTTCGGTTTGAATTAACCTTCATCAGGCGTATACATATTTTCACAAGTTCTCCACACCGAATCTCATGGTGGGCATATACATACATTTCCAATAACATTTCCAATAGTAGTGCACATACATTTCTTTTAAATACACTTTCTATGGGCAACAATCTGCCTCACACGAATGATCTCTCTTATACAGGGTCTCCAAATTGAGCTTTAACAGTATCTTTTTTTGCCAATCCAATCTCAAAATCGAATTACATATGTGTGTTATACATATATATATGAAAAAGGTATAAACATGTTTAACAAGCCAGAGACAAGAACATCAGGCCCTCGTTTTTAAATGAGCTTCAAATAGAGCTTCCAATAACATTTGAGACTAAAACAAAAACAAAATACAAGCCAAAATAAAATAAATAATATACTAAATAATCTTTTAACCGAGCTCCAAAACGGGCTTCGAACAGGGGTTTCCAAGGCTGAGCCCCTTTACTGTGTGTGCGCATAGCTCGGCGCAGCGATATACAAAGAAGAGAAAAACAGGTACGAAATTCAAGTAAAATAACATAATCAAACTTAAAAGTTACAAAAAACGATTACCTTTCGTTGTGGTTGTAGTAGTTTTCGATGATGTTTTAAAGGAAGGTCTCTGTGTTGTGAAGAGCAGCTCTGCTAACGTCCCTCTCTCTCTCTCTCCGCAGCTCCAGTGGTGAAATGCCTGTGTGACCCGGGCGCTGCAGGGGCAGAGGAAGGGGGGGCCCCCCCTCCCCTCTCTTCCAGAAGTTTCCAAGTGTCCCTTATCAGAAATGTCCTTTTTGTTTATTATAACCGGGAATGAGTCTTAAAGTTGCTTCCATTGATTCCGCCGGTGAGGATTGTGGAAGAAGGGGTTTCACGATGCTTCCTTCCGCAGATGCAGCAGTTGAATGACCGTTTGTCCCAGGTTGCTGCAGGGTGATGTTCAGGGTCGCAGGCCGTTTTTACAGTTAAATGACCTTCCAAACTTACAGTTAAATAACCTTTTGAATAATATTGATAGGCAAACCAGGTAAGTATTACCATTTTTCATTTTATAATTCTATAAATGACCTTGGAATTATCTTTGCTTAGGTTGTATATTACCATCAGGCCTAGGGTTCGAGAAGACAGTTAAATAACCTTCCAATAATTATGATGGACAGACCAGGTAAGTATTTATCCTTTTTTCTGATTTTATAATTTTATAAATGACTTTAGAGTAATCTTAATCAGGTTAGGGTTAGGTTAGGGTTAATGGACAGGGATGATTATATACGGGAGGGTGAACGCCAATTAAAACAAAAACAATATTAT
>CM030907.1:0-33683 GCA_018136845.1 Heterotis niloticus
TGTTGTTGGAGTTGTGGTGGTGGACTGTGTTATTGGAGTTGTGGTGCTGGTTTCTGTGGTTGCTGTTGGAGTTGTGGTGCTGATTTGTGTGGTTGTTGATGGAGTTGTGGTGCTGGACTGTGTTGTTGTTGGAGTTGTGGTGCTGGTTTGTGTGGTTGTTTGAGTTGTGGTGGTGGACTGTGTTGTTATTGGAGTTGTGGTGCTGGTTTGTGTGGTTGCTGTTGGAGTTGTGGTGCTGGTTTCTGTGGTTGTTGATGGAGTTGTGGTGCTGGTTTGTGTGGTTGTTGTTGGAGTTGTGGTGCTGGACTGTGTTGTTGTTATTGGGGTTGAGGTGCTGGTTTGTGTGGTTGTTGTTGGAGTTGTGGTGCTGGTTTGTATTATACTCGTGGGGGTTGTGGTGCTGGTTTGTGTGGTTGTTGATGGAGTTGTGGTGCTGGTTTGTATTATACTCGTGGGGGTTGTGGTGCTGGTTTGTGTGGTTGTTGATGGAGTTGTGGTGCTGGTTTGTGTTGTTGTTGGAGTTGTGGTGCTGGACTGTGTTGTTGGATTTGTGGTGCTGGTTTGTGTGGTTGTTGATGGAGTTGTGGTGCTGGTTTCTGTGGTTATTGTTGGAGTTGTGGTGCTGGACTGTGTTGCTGTTGGATTTGTGGTGCTGGTTTGTGTGGTTGTTGATGGAGTTGTGGTGCTGGTTTGTGTGGTTGTTGGAGTTGTGGTGCTGGACTGTGTTGTTGGAGTTGTGGTGCTGGTTTGTGTGGTTGTTGGAGTTGTGGTGCTGGACTGTGTTATTGGAGTTGTGGTGCTGGACTGTGTTGTTGTTGTTGTTGGGGTTGTGGTGCTGGTTTGTGTGGTTGTTGTCTGAGTTGTGGTGCTGGACTGTGTTGTTGGAGTTGTGGTGCTGGACTGTGTTGTTGTTGCCGTCAGGGTTGTGGTGCTAGTTTGTGTGGTTGTTGTCGGGGTTGTGGTGCTGGACTGTGTTGTTGTTGGAGTTGTGGTGCTGGTTTGTGTGGTTGTTGATGGAGTTGTGGTGCTGGTTTGTGTGGTTGTTGGAGTTGTAGTGCTGGACTGTGTAGTTGTTGTTGGGGTTGTGGTGCTGGTTTGTGTGGTTGTTGATGGAGTTGTGGTGCTGGTTTGTGTGGTTGTTGGAGTTGTGGTGCTGGACTGTGTTGTTGGATTTGTGGTGCTGGTTTGTGTGGTTGTTGATGGAGTTGTGGTGCTGGTTTGTGTGGTTTTTGTCGGGGTTGTGGTGCTGGTCTTAGGTTTCATTGTGGTTGTTGTTGTTCTTGGGGTCGTGGTGGTCTTTTTGCAGCGATGGTGGACTTGGCAGCGGCGCTTCACCCTCCCGTTCAAGTTTTCTTTGCTGGCCAGTGTTTGAGACTGAGGTTTGACCGTCTTCTGTGGACTATTGTTGGCCGCAGCCTGAGCCTGAACTGCTAAAGCTGGGAGAAAAACGGCTGCACTGAGAGTTTCATCCACTTGCATCTCACCCGCTTTCCAGACATCAGAAGTTCACCCAAATGCACCTCCCCTTCCAGAACATGCAATTTTGTTTCACCTCTCACACTTTTTGTTCTCCTCTTAGTTTTTTAATTGATCTTCTTTAAATTAAACCTTTGTTATATTTTTTCCTGCTGTGTGTTACATTGAAACCAAAATTAATAGAAGATGAATAATTAATTAAGTATTTATTAATATCCACACTGTGCTACATTTGCTGTCTCCATACATGTGACTGCTGTTAATTTTTTTGGCTCTTACCTGTTAAAAAAAACAGGACAACAATTGGCATCATCCCCATACTGGCAAAATGCAGTTGTAACCTGCAACAAAGCATTTAGTTTTAATATCAGCATAAAATAATATCAATCAATCCATCAATAATCAATATAAAATCGTCCACTGTGTTTGTCAGTGTAGTACAGATCAGACTGCACTGCTGAGGAGTCTGCCTTGTTTTCTGCATCAAAAATATTTATACATTTTTCTTTTCTTTTTTCTTTTTCTTAAGCCTGACAGGACAGACTTTCTTCACAGGATGCCAGATCTGTTACTTTTCACTGCTGCACATCCCCTGCCCAAGGCTCCCCCACAGCGATTTTCAATTTGGTGATTTTTAGTAGCAGCATGCAATACTTACACAAAAAGGAAATGATCGGTTTGGAAAACTATATAAAAAGAAGGCGTTATAAAGACATTTAGGCAAATAGACAACTAAAGTGCAGGATGAATATTCTGATTTGCAACTTGGCCTCAGTTTAACAGATCCAAGCCTTTGAAGCTGCTGTGCAGGATGTCCAAGGGTTTCCGTGGTTACAGACGGACAGTCTGACTCTTACAGACAAAAGTCACACAAACGTTTCTGCACATGGACAGCAGCCATCAAAGAGCTCTTGTGACAACGAAGGCAGTCAGTATGGTAAAACTGCCAGTTTATTTGTAGAAAACATTCCCTTTAACTGATGTTTTGAATTATAGTGCAAAAGGAATTCTACTAAAGTACTGCCTTTGAGCTAACACTGAATTAGCAGAAACAAAAAGAAAGAAGAAAACATTCTACTAGGCTCAATACTAACAACAGTCCAACTTCAAATAAAACCTTAATTTCTTCTCTAACAGCTAATCTCAGTATTCCATTATCTAGTAAGACCCATGCCGTGCTTGTACTAGTAACTCATGACCTTAAACTGGCTGAGGACCTTAAACAGGAGCAAAGTTTCACGTAGGCTTCATTTTACCATAAGGCTATGTGATTGGCTCCCTAGGTGGCGCTATATCCACATGAGCATCTTTAGGATGTTGAGCTGCAAGGTGCTTATACACCTGTACGCTCATGACAAGTGCACACACATGTCTGTCAGTAATGCCCAGCCACACTGTTGCTAATGCTGCTCTTAAATGGTTTTCATGGGATCAAAATTACGTGAAAACTGAACATTTTAAAGTTTTCAGTTGAAAAAAAAACCCTTTTATTTATAAATGGGAGAGATTAAAATTAATCTTTGTGCATTTAGAATCTTAAGATAATTTTTTCATTATGCTTTCTGTGTAAATTGGACAAAGGTGTCAGCCAAACAAACTGCAATAATAATAATAATAATAATAATAATAATAACCTGTTCTGAGAATGTGAGTAAGATTTCCAGATCAATCAATACATTTTTATGCCTATTTACACAATTAAAGCTTATTTTTCTATAAGACACAGAAAAGTGCACCTTCCCTTATCAACCTGTGTTGGAGTTAGTAGTTCTGATGCTCAGCACTGTGATTTCTTACATGAAAAAGGCAAAGAGGCTCAGTCATCACTGAAGCAGCATTTCATAAACTAAATATCCCCTTGAGGTTATAAGCGCAGATTTTTAAAGATGAGCAAATTAAGCTTCACAATGTATCTGCATGTTTCTCATTTTAAAGCAAAACTTACCTTATTTTGGATTTTTTTTTATTTCTTCCTGTGATCAAGTTATATTCCAGTCACTCTCGGGAAAACTTTGCCCCTGGATAGTGGGTCTCCAGGATTTTCTTTCTTCTAATGGAATCACAGTTATCCTGTGTTTTTTTAGTGCAACACCTTTCACTTGTGTCCCAAATAGAGCTCTGGTTTGTTTTCTGTGCATGTGACAGGTTTATATACCCAGCCTACCTGTTTTTTTTAGGTGGGGCAAACCTTGCGTTACCTGCAGTGTTATGCCCTGAGAGAAGAATGGCACCTTGACGTGAGTATTTGACGTTAATAAAAAGATATAATTGCAATGATGCTCCTGGTGCTCCATCCCTTTCTGTCCCTGCCCCTCCACTGAGAGCTGTCATTGTCACTGCCTATTCTTCAGTCCAAGCACCCATTAGGGCCTCAGCGCCATGCCCCATGAGGGATAGAGACCGGGTGTGAGCCAGGAATCTGATCACCTTCCACAAGGTACTTTGATGGCCACTCTCAGCCCTGTAGGGTAAGCAGCTTGCCAGCGGGATTTTCAGAAAACAGTTCTGATTCCTGAACATATTTGTTAGGGCAGACGAGTGAACAGAGTAGTTGTGAGGAGGAACTCCATGAAGTGAAAGCCTGGCCTTTGCAGTTTTGAGTTCTAACCAGGTCAGCCCACACTAGCGTTGCATTAACTCTTTCTGTGCTACTTCACCTCCAGTTTCTCACCAAACTTGAGCAGAACATGAAGAGAAAAGGTGCATCTAGGAGAATAAAGGCTTTGTCCTTGCAGTTGGAAAGTCAGCAGCTCAAATTCCTCACCTGCTGCAGTACTCTGTGCCCTGAACTGGTACAGTGCATAAATGTGTAAATCACTGTAAGCAGCTGGCTTTAGATTCATGATTTTTTTAGGTTACATGAATAATAATCTTTTGTAGTTTATAACATTTCCAAAGCAGTCAGTACATTTTTCAAGCTACCATATGCTATTTTACCTTTCCTTTACAAAGATGTAGGAATTTGACCAAAAAAAGATGGCATTCTGTAGTTGGTGAAAATGTATATTTTAAAGTACAACACCAGAGTTTGAAGTTTTGCCCCCTGATTCCTAACAAAGTGAAGCCAACCATTCATGACCACTGAAAGACACATCAACATCATGTTCCCATGTCTCTATCAAAGCAGCATAGGGGCTGTGGGCAACACTTGTCGTGTGGCAGAATTCAGACTTCTGGAACTGATCACTGCAACAAGCTGTTTCTCCTCTTCGGATCATTCCGTCTTATGTCTACTCTCTGTCTGACATTGCAATAAAATAACAAAGTTGATATTTAAAGACATCAGTACAGGTTAAAAGAAATGTAATTTTTATGTTGTTCGATGGGAGAGGTGTAGTATAGGCATCATTATGTAATCTGCATTAAACTTAATGAAACAAAACTATTTAAAGGCAGTACTGGGCTGTGCAATGTAACTCTTCTTTGGATCGAAATTGCATGCGAAGTCTCCAACAAACCAATTCAAGAACCTGATCTGAATAATGCTTGTGGGAAGGTCTGGGCTGAGAGCGACAGGAGACCAGAAGAAATAAATTGCATAACCCAGGACTGACTTCTTTAAAAAGTTTAATGTCATCCACAGAATCTACCTCCTCCAGTGCATCGCCATAGGGCATTTCTGGACAGCACAGTTGTGTTTTAAGAGTAAAGCTGCTCCTCGCACTTGATACACCAGTTCTGGGACTGTGATAAGAAGATCAAGATCAAGAAGATCAAGAAGAGTTTATTTGTCAAGTACATAGCAACCGAGTATACCACGCAACAAAATGTGTCCCAATTCAACAGGAGACTGTGCGTGGTTACATAAAAAGAAAATGTACGAGTACAGAACAACTTGAAAAAAAATTACGAGTAAAGAACAACAAAACAGTCAGACAGTCAGACTTCATAGAGTACAATTTGAGTACATTTCACTATATATTCAGCCATCGTGTCAGCGCCATCTTGAATTATGTAGATTTTGGTGAAAAAAACTAATGCAACTCATGCAACTCCGGACGAAAACAAATGCTGTGACATTTCACAAACTTATTGAAACAATGCCATGGTAAATCAAAGCCAAAGGCTTTAAATAAAATAAACAAAACCGGAGCATGTGAACCACAGAGAATGAGTCCAGCGGAGTCACTGCCTGGTCTGGCACTGGGGGGGGGGGGGGGGGTCAGCCATGTCTCAGTGAAACACAGGATGTTACAGTCCCTCACGTCCTGCTGGAAGATCACTCTTGCTCCCAGATCAGCCAGGCCACTTTCCCAACTGGCCGTCAGCGAGCAGAATCTGGCGCGGGTCCCCCGATGTCTCTGTGTGCGTCGCTGCGATGTCTCTCGGCAGCATCCCTAATCGCATTACCGTGTGGTCCCTCGGTCGCGTCCCAATCGCCATCTGCCGTCCGAAGCCCCCCAGCCGGCCATGACGAATCAGGCCTGAAGAGCACCGGTGCGGGTCCCCCCGACCCCCAATGTTTGCCTGTACGGCGCCGCGAGGTCTTTCGGTTGCATCCTCAATCGCCATCCGGATGAATTGGACCCAAAGAGCTTAGAAACCACGCAAGAAATCCGATTTCCAATCTCCCGAAGTGTCACACTGTCAGACAGTAGCAGTCCCATTGATGTGCGAGGGAACAACAGGCAGAAAATAAAAAAAAATCAGAGGAAAAACGCACAGTCCTCCTGGAGCAATCAGATAGGCGTCTGGACCCACCCGCGCCATCTTGAAAAAGATGTAAGCTTATTGGAAGGGAGGGCACTCAACAATTCAAAGGACCTTTAATATGAAGTTTGATTTGTTGCCATCGATTCTGTTGTTAAACCTCAATCAAAATTTTCTGAGGTTGAGGTTTAAAAATCTAAATGTGAATTTATTTTCTCAATTTTTCCTTGGAAATTTGACCTGCACAACAATTCAAAGCAATTTTGGAGTATATGGACCCCCTTCGGTGCTCTGTGAACATACCTGTAATTTACTAAGAACATCAAACCCCCCCTCTGTGTTGGCTGAACCATTGCAGTTTATTGGTGTCTATACCTCCATGTTTTTGTGACCTCATGCTTTTTGAAAATATAACAAAAAAGGAGTGGTTTGTCACTCCCATGGTAGTTTATACCAACCTTCCCCTTATTCTTGACATGACATATTTCCTGTGCCATTCAAAAGAATTATTATGAGCGTTTTACAGGTGTGAGCACCTGGGAAGGACCTGGGAGCAGCTATTGCATTCCTGTCCCCAACAATAGTTGCTGACGACCATTGCAATGTGTCTATAAGCTACATGGTGTTGTTGAGGCCCACAGTTTAGTAAAAGTGTCACACAAACTGAAAATATCTTTGCAAAAATAATTTATTGATTATTAGATTTTAAGAGAGGCTTTTTTAAGTCATAATTCTTAAAGCAGGGGGAGTGGCTGGGTGGACAATGCTTAGCACTCTTGTTTCATAGTGCCTGGACCCACAGTCCAAAGACATGTATTTCAAAGGCAGCTGAAGACTGCAAATAGCCCACAGTCAATTGTGTGTGTGTGTGTGTGTGTGCGTGTGTACGCTATACTGCTTTGTTTGCACTACTGTAATTCACTACAAAAGGATGTAAAGTGCTATAATAGCAGGGCTTGTCAGCCAAAGTGTCTCTAAAAATTGTAGGGGGGGGGGGCAGTAAGCCTTAATAATGTTGAATCATTATTAAGATGAAAGATGAACAGGGATTCAGTGTTTTCCATTATTTTAAGCTTTCTACTGGATAAATATCTTTTGCAACCAAAGGTGACACTTTCTCTTAAAATTTATTTTTAGATTTCACATAAAATAATGAATTACACACTGCTATAGCATAAAACATGTGCAGTAATTTGGTAACAAATTGTCAGACAAACACTGTCGATCCCTAAATTTATCCCTAAAGTATTCTCCTACCTTTAACAGGGGCCCACATCCAAAACATGAATTACGATTCAAAGGACTGAGCTGAATCCTTGAGACTTATATCCACATTTGTACAAATCTTATACACATTATCTTTTACTTTTATTTATCCATTATCCTAAAAAACTTGCTCTGGTCAGAATCATGGCCTTCTATAAAATATTCCAGAATCACTTGGTCCTAAGAATATGTCACTCTGTATGGTATATATAATTATTTGCCACAACATTAAAATCACTGAGAGGTGAAACAAACAACATTGATTATTTCATTACAATGGCACCTTTCAAGGAGTTGGTTGGGAGATATATTAGGCAGCAAGAGAACAGTCAGTTGTTGAAGTTGATGTATTGGAAGGAGGGAAAATGAGCAAGCGTAAGGATCTGAGCGACTTTGACAATGGCAAATTGTGATGGCTCAGTGATGCATGTTGGCAAGCAAAAGCTGATCCATCTGGTCCAATCCTACAGAAAAGCTACTGTAGCATAAATTGCTGAAAACCTTAATGCCAGCCATGATAGAAAAGTATCAGAACACATAGTGCATCACAGCTGGCTGGATATGGGGCTGCGCTGCCACAGAGTGATCAGAGTGCCCAAGCCGAGCCCTGTCCACCGCTGTAAGCGCCTATAGTGCACATGTGAGCATCAGAACTGGATGATGAAGCAATGGAAGACATTGCTGCAGACCAGGTACATGCCTTCATGGCAATTATATTTCCTGGTGGTAGTGGCCCTGCCACAATTCAAAATTTGTTCAGAAATGGTTTGAGGAACATAACATAGAGTTCAAGGTGTTTTCTTGGCCTCTGAATTCCCCAGATTTCTATCTGATCAAGCATTTGTGAGATTTGCTGGAAAAACAAGTCTGATCCATTGGAGGCCCCACCTCGCAACTTACAGGACTTCAAGGATTTGCTGCTGAAGTCTTGAAGCAGATACCACAAGACACCTTCAGAGGTCTGAGGCAGAGCATTTCTTGTACCTGCTACAGGTGCTGTAGCAGTCTTTGGTGGTGAACTGGAAGCTGAGGTTTTTGGACAAAACTATCAGGTCACTATTCAGTCTACAGTATATCTTCATCTTTACTCACACACTCTCAAGCTTTTAGGTGATGGCAAAAAGTTAATAATGTTGGATAAAATCAGTCAAAATGAAGTTTTTCAAAAGATTTCTGCACCATATTGTGTCTACAATGCAGATGTACTGGTTTTGTTACTTCTATTTTAATGCAGATTATATGATAAAGCCCATACTACACTCCTCCCAAATGCCTCATGAAATACAGTGCAATGGGGGGGAAAAGGAGCTTTCAAATATAACCACACTCTTACCATTCTTTTTCTTGAATAAAAAAAACCACACCTTTTTCATGTATTACCATGAAATAGAAGCTTATTGGTTCTTGGAAATGTGTACAGTACTAAGCACAGCATTAAGTACTTTAGAGCGCCATTATTTTTCTGTATAGCCCAAACATAAATATATGGTTTAACTGAGACTTAACTTCTGGTTGTAAATAAGCAATGTGAATTATTTGTTTGGACCGTGCCATATCCTAAACAAAGGTGTGTGTGGTATTTTTCATTAGCTTACAATTAACGTGACTGCTCTCTACTACATTGTCCACAGGGGCATGATGGCTGAGATACTTCTGCTTGCAGGAACACGCACAAACCTGATGATGGCGTTGAAGGTTGGGACCCTCCTGAAGATTCAAGGGATAGCTCCGATTTAAAACCTCAGCTGTACCTTCAAGCTTCACTTCAGACAAGTGTGCCAAAATTCTGCCTCGTGACAGTTCAACACGTGTAAATTAACAGAGCCAATATTTATACACCTTTTGCTACAGATACCTTTTTGGCAAACGGCACAGGATAAGGAAACACACTGGACTTGGGTTGATTAATTAGAACAAATAAACATTTGAAATTGTGGTGCTTGCTAAAATCAGAAACCATAAAAGCACCTAATGTAAAGTTAATAAAAAATGAAATAAGAAACAACACATTTAGAAGAACATTTCCACAAGCAGTGATAGACAGAAAGTAGAGAACAAGGAATATGTGAGGAGGTGAGACAACACAGAAACATTTGTTGTCATTCGTCCTTTTCTTAATTTTAATTACATTTAACAATTACATAGATATTTTGTTGCAAGACTTTGAATTGCATTTGTTTTTTGTTTTTAACAGTATGAATTTAACAATTGACTTTGCTTGATAAAATGGTTCAACATAAATCATTTTACACAATTTACAGACTTCAAATATAACCATACAAACAAAAAGGACAAAAGAGAGAAAAAAAACTGTAAAAAGCAGTATAAAATGAATGGCCAAACCCTAACTGATTTCACACTGTAGTCTGGAATTAAATTGGTGACATCATCATTACTTGGCAGTAGGAATGAACAGAGGGCTATGACCACTGGGTATCTGTAAAACATGCAAACAAATTAAATGAACAAAGGCATATCAGGGCCTTATTATTATTTGTTTTTTAAATTATACGCTGGAGAGGCGATGTTGACCCATGGTAACTGTATGGATGGTTGTCCTGAAAAGCATCCGGTCTTTAACCGTCTTGTTAGTGATTTATTCTGCAGTTGAAAAGAGTGCAACAAAAAAATGGTGGTGTGCACGTAGATGGTGTGAACATTGGAAACTGATCATGGAAACATGGAATATCACCTCTCTGGTGGAGGAGGAGGAGCCACATTGAGTTAGCAGCAAGTGGAAAAGTGTACCACTGTGGCGATCAGTCTCACCCCTATGGACTTCAGGTTCTGGAACCAAAGTCTGTGTCGGGTTTCAAACCTCTTATATATATGGTTCCATCTTTGAAAGGTCATGGGTGGATGTAAATTCACTCACAAGCCCTGATTGGGGATCATGGGGCTACAAATTTTCCTAAAATGGAATGGATCCTGAATGATGAAGCGATGCTGGACTCTGGAAAAAGTGCATTCTTCTTTCCAGGAGAGGAGGTAACAGCTGCCATTTGTGGAGGAATTTAAGTATCTCAAGGTCTTGTTCATGAGTGGTTGAAGAAGAAGTACAGGAAATTAGAAGGCCAGTTGCTGCAGCATCAGCAATGTTGCAGGTGCTGTAGCAGTCTTTGGTGGTGAACTGCGACTGGGGTTTTTTGGACAAAACCTCAGGTCCACTATTGATCCTACAGTATATCTTCATCTTCGCTCCACACACTCTCAAGCTTTTTAGGTGATGGCAAAAAGTTAATAATGGTTAAAATCAGTCAAAATAAAAAGTTTTCAGGAATTTCTGCACGCCATCCTTCAGGAGCTAGTGATGGTTAAACTGAGCATCAATTTTCTCCTCCAGATCTCTGAGCTATGGGTCATTTTAATAGTTTCTACCTTGTCAGCATGTGTGAGGATCTGTGAGGTTGGAAATTATTTTCCAGTCATTCTTGTCTTCCAGCTTAAAACCGCATCACAATGTCACAGATCCGACGGGGACAGGGTAAAGGACCCTAGTGTGGACACGACACAAGGGGCTACAGTTCACGAGGACAGAGACGATTATTAGAGAGCACAAGGAATCACAGGGATAACACTTAGTGAGCATGGGTAGCTACGGTTGAGATCCCGTGCCTTTTATCTCTGCGCTGAGGCGCTGATCCGGTGCAGCTGTGCGGGGTAGGCCCTACCAAGCCAGTTCTGACAAACAAGCTCCACAGTCAGGTTACAATCCCCACTTATTACTTTATTTACCAGTTATCCAGTCACTTCTTATTTCTAATCACTTCCCACTACTATTTAAATGTCATTGTAATCTGTTTTAGCCAAGCAGCAAAACGACGGTTGCCTGCTGTCCCTGACACCCAACTTACTATCCATAGTAGAGGCCCCCCACCCCCACAGTACCAGGTTCCAGCAGAAGCTGGTCACTCCTGGTTCACCCCCTCTGTCATATTCCAGCTATCTCCTGTGAATCACTTGAGGTTAATAAATCTTTGACATGTATTTGGATCCACCTCTGTGCCTCTTTCACATATGCATGACAGAAGGCTTGTCCATTATCATGGATTCATCCCCTTTTGCTTCCAGTATCTAGGTAGGATGAGATACCACCTGAGTCATTATCAGAAGTGGTGGAAGAATTTACCAGGATTCAGAATGCAGCTGTTCCAGCACCCAGGACAATAACCATCACAGCAGCAGACAAGGACATCACAGCTCCCCCTTCCGCTGCTAATCTCCTGATGGTAGAAAGGTATGATGGGAATCTAGATGAATGTCAAGGTTTTTGATATAAACTAAGGTGTTGGCTGCATCAGACTGACTACTTGTACAGTCACAGGTAAAATTTTATCTCTTAACTCACTGGGGCTTATAGGACTTGAACGCTGCCTATGGACCTATGGGGAGCCGGAACTACAAAATTTTTTTTAAGGTTCTTTAATCACGCCTTGGTTTTTTTTGAGTACAGTTTGTAGAGTTATTTAGCAAGGGACAAGTCATATTATGTTAAGCAACAAGATCATTCAGCTTTGGATTCTGTAGTTGAGTTCCATATGCTGATGATGGGAATACACTCCTGGTCATGTACAGAAGGGCTCAGCATTGCCTCTTCAGAGAAATGACACAGGGGCTTGCAGGGGGCTTGCTGCTGGACACTGCCTGAAGATCTGCATCTCAGTGATCTGCTGGCTCCCCCATCAAAGTCTTAACATTGCCTCAAAAACAATAATTTCCTCCTAAGTACCACCAGTTCCTAGATTTCTTCAGTCCTGTAAAGTATATGGTGATTCCATATGGAATCAGTAATGACCCCCCCATCTTCCAGGCCTTTATAAACACTATCTTCAGATACCTGGTTAACAGGGTCCTCCTTGTCTGCATAGATTACGTCCTCATTTACTCACCTACCTATTTTTCAGCATATGGAGGATGTCAAGACACCTTCCAGAATACCATCTTTTTGCTAAGGGTAGAAGTACGAATTTCATTGGAAAGGTGCATTCATGGTTATCATCTCAATGACCAGATAAAATGGATCCCACCAAGGCCAGGGCACTGGCGAATGGGAAGAACAAAAGCCTCCTGAAGGATGTGTGGCAGTTTCTAGGGTTTGTTAACTATTACCATCACTTTATTCTCAACTTCAGGACTGTCACCACCCCCATCACTGCTCTGACTAAAGGTAAGCCAACAGCCATCCGATGGATGCCGGAAGCTGCCCGTGCCTTCAGCTTCCTCAAGAGGAAGTTCACCGAAGCATCCATTCTCACCTGATCAAAACCTCCAGTTCATAGTGGAAGTGGATGCATCAGATATGGGTGTGGGTGCAGTTCTTCTGATCCTCTGGGGAATTCCCTCAGCTCAGATCATGTGCTTGCTTCTCCTGAAAGCTATCCACAGCCAATGCTAACTTTGACGCCAGGGCAGGAGCTAGTCACTATCAAGCTGGCCCTGGAGGATTAGCCCCACTGAATGTAGGGAGCTAAGTATCCATTTGTGGTCATTAGACCTCCTAACATTGAAATACTGTTGGTCCTCACTGGCAAATGATATTTTAGGACCTCATCTCCTGTCTTGTGTGTGCCCAGTCCAAGGTCCCACAAGCTTTTCCAGAAAGTCAGCTACAGCAACTACATTTTCCCGACCATTGTTGGTCCCATTTATTCTTAGATTTTATGACAGATCTACTGCCCTTCAGAGGCTACACCGTCATCCTCATAGTTATCAACTAATTTTCCAAAATGTGTAAGTTGAACTTGTGCCAGCTGAGAGGCTATTGGCAACTTTAGAGACATGTTCCAGTTAGCCTTCTCAACTTTGGCATCCTAAACATTAAATCTGTGAAAGAAGGATCGAGGTTTACATCCTGGGTCACAGAGAGGTTAGTCACAACTTCTCTACTGAGATCTGCCTGGATTTCAGCTCTGGTTATCACCCTCAGATCAACAGACAAGTGTAGCGCTACAACCAGGAGATCAGTGGGTTCTTAAGACTTTAATATGGAACGACCTAGCAGTGATGGTCACAAGTTCCTCACTCTGTAGGTATGCCCAGGAATTCTGCTCCACCAACCCCAACACCCTTTCAGACAAATCTAAACTACAGCCCACTCTATTCCCATGGACTTCAAAATCCTCCCACATTCCATCCATGGACAATTAGTTGAAACAGAGGCAACAAGTATGGACAGCCACCCAACAACAGCTTCTGGAGGTCATTCAACACACCAAACAGCATGCCGATCAATGGCATCATCCAGTCTCTTCCAACCAGGTTAACGGTATGGTTATGCAGAGGCACAACCATCTGTGGTTTTGCTCCAAAAAACTCATACAATTCTTAAGGCTGTTCAGAATCACTTGCGGCATCAATCCCATCACTTTCTAGCTATTCCTACTGCTGGATCTCCTCTATCTTCCATATCTCCCTTATGAAACCGGTCTATTTACTCACCAATATACCTGCAGACACTGCCCGGCCCCAACCACTAAGTCAAACGATCTGCACCCATGAGATCTGAACTTTCAATGCGGGCTCAGTAACTTGTATACTGGGAAAGCATGGCCCAGAAAGCTTCTGGGTCCTGGGAAATAAGCTCTCTGCTATGTAACACTGGTGCTTCACAGGCAGCAGTTTTATCACAGAATTCTTTTATCTTAACACTATGGTTTTAGATTTACAATACAGAGGCTGCCATCTGCAGAAATGCTCTATGATTCTGTAATAATTAAGGAAGTATCAGGCATAGTGATGAATGGAATATAAGAGTGTAGTGGACAGTTGCAGGTCAACACCAGTAAAAACTAAAGAATTGGTGGTGGATTTGAGAATAATAAGATCTCCAGTTACTCCCCTGTCTATGGGGTGGACATGGAGATCATTCAGGATTACAAGTACCTGGGGGTGTATATGAACAGTAAGTTAGATTAGTCTAATAACTCGCTGGCAGTATATAAGAGGGTTCAATGTAAGCTGTATTTCCTATATAGACTTAGATCCTTTAGGATCTGTGGCCACTATGCTGTGGATGATCTATGAGTGCATAGTGACAATATATTTTCTTCTCTACCTTAAATATACTGAGGGACGGCATGAAGGTGCTTGAACATTAAGAGGTTCATTAAATTGATTCAGCTGGTTTCCTGGTGGAAGAATTGGTGATCTACAAACAGTAGCAGATTGGAGAATGCTGTGTTTAGGAGCCTGATCTATTACTGAAATATTCAATCATCCACTTCATAGGGTTGTGGTGGGACAGAGGCGTTTTAAGCAGTAGACTGATTAGCATAAAGAGTGCTCACTGAACATCACAGAAAATCCTTCCTCCCCACTATCATCAGACTTTATAACTCTACTTCTGGTTATTCAAATACTTAGATGTGCAATAACTTGTTTGTTGCTTCCCATGTGAATAACTTTGGTATGCAGAATGTGTGATATTTCACTTATATGTATAATATTTTGAATGATTTATTGTATTTGATATTTATATTTTATTTTGCTTAATAGTTTATAGATTATATTTGTTCCTTCGTGTATTGCTTGTCTTTGTCTGTTTGGCTGGTTGTAATATAAAGTTATTGCCTTTGGATTCATAAAGTTTTCTGATTCTATCCTCTCTCTGATTGTTGGAAGAACCACTGGACCATCAGATTCACCCGGTCCCTGGATTAAGGTCACCCATCACAGGGCTCATCAGGAGGTTGACCCACAAGGAATTGGGAGGTCCTGTAAACATATATTTTCAATCAGTCTTGTCTGCCAGCTTGACACCACGTCAAATACTATTTAAATCTCAGTCTTTCCCCTCTTACTTTGTGAAGCCTTACCATTATATTTTGCTCTTTCTTCAGGACTTTTGTGTTTAAGTTACACTTGACTAACTATCTCTTTTCCTTCTTGAATTCAGCCTAGTTGCCTCCTTCTTCCTCCCTTGTGGTATTTTATGTTTTGCTGGTGTGACCTTCTATCAGGTCCCTTTTGTTCACTGCTTTGCTAATCTCTGTTTTAGCCAAGCAGGAAGTGACCAGTCGCTAACTGTCCCTGACACCCAGCTTACTCTCCACAGAAGGCCCCCCAGCAACCCAGCAACAGGTTCCAGCTGAAACTTGTCATTACTGGTTCATTCCCTCTGTCATATCCCAGCGTCCACCACATAAATCACGCAATTTAATAAAATCTTTTTGCATCATTTGGATCCACCTCTGTCTCCTTCACCGTGCATGATAGATCGCGTGTCGCATACATACTGAACTATTTCCTTTACCAGCACTTCTCTTGATTACTGTACTCTTCTCACGTAGTACTGGCTGCATTATCAGGTAATATTTCAAAAGGAATTCATCATATTTTTTTTTCGATAATATGCATAAACTAACAAATTCTGTAGGCCCCGCCAAACCAAAAGAAGCGTGAACTGCAATAAACCAGGAGGTATGTACAAGGAAGCTGTGGCATGTTGAGTGACAGAACACCCAGTTTTATAGTTCATTGACAGTTAATTAGGATGGTGCAGTTCAAAGTTGTACACATTCCATTCACTTTAGCCACGGGACACCATGTAAACATGTGTGCCTGATCATGGTAAATAAGCACTAAGTTGCCCCAACGTACTTATTTAAGCCATCACTGTCCATGGGACAAAGAGACAGAGCACCCCAGACCCATCCTGATCACTGCTTTCCCTGACCTCTGAGTTTCAGATAAAGCAGTGTCTCATCTTTCTCCTGAAACCAGTGCAGCTTCGGCAATGTCCATTACCCAGGAGCCAAGGGTAGTAGCATTAGTGCATATCTAAGATTCTGCTAAGAAGTGACAGATGCTAGGCGTTTGCATAAGTAATAAACTAATAAACTTTACTTGAAATCAATACATATCCTTAGAGACTTACTTTTTTTGGAGCAGTAACCACAGGACCTGACCATTAGCTTCCTGACAGCTCAGTCACTGCCAGTTACTCTCATGAACTACATTTGATTTTTCAAACGGCCCACTAACTTTGGCACTCTCTGTGGTCATTGATGGATTAAACTTTGGTTTTTCAGTCAGATTGTGTGTGATCAGTTTTGTCTGGGCACAATCTTTACAAACAGAGAGACAGATTCTCACTAAAATGTGCTGATACTCTTGTTGTCTCATAGATGTGTGAAGACTTTTTTCGAGCTTAGAGGAAGGTTGATGATCCTTTCAAACATTTCTTCATTTGTAACCTGCCTAATATCTTTCTGTGTGTCATTTCACTCAGAATGTTCACAATATAGACTCAGGATACTTCTTCTTCCTTCTTCAACAACCTTCTTCCTTCTTCTTCTAGCTTTACTTAATAATAATAATAATAATAATAATAATAATAATAATAATAACAACAACAACAACAACAACAACAACAACAGCAACAACAACAACATAACCATGCATGGGTGAAAGCATGGATATATAAATTATCATTCTTTTTGTTAAGCTTATTTTTATACTGAATAAAATAATAATTTTTTTTTTCAAAAATGAAATTCTTAAAACATACTTAAAAAATCTCTTCCATACAGATAATGCAAGAATTTGAGTCCATCAGTGTAATTAAACATGAAAAAACATCTGATATTGAATCTTTTCTGAAATACTTCATCTTCTTTTTCATAAGTAGCTAGATAAATATAGAAGTCTCATTATTTTTTGTGTAGTAGAGGGTTTTTACTGTGTGTAGACTCTATGTTGACTGTCTGGTCTCCTGTTATCTCAGCTCAGACCTTCCCTGGCATTATTCAAATATGACTTCAGACTTTATATGTAACTATGAGTAAGTAAGAAACAGTATTTACATTAAGAAATGATACAACAGTGCAAGTTTTATAATGAAAACAGGATGGGGAGGTAGTGGTGGTATTAAAATGGTCTATGGGCAGTGGTAGTGGTGGTTTGGTCAGTTCCCATTCGTCAAAAGTTTGGCAGCCTGACAGTCTGAATAAAAAAAACTGTTACTGAGCTTGGTGGTGTTGTTCGTCAGGCAGTGATGGGATCTCCCAGTCTTGTACATGGATGAGAACAAATAGTTGATTAATTGATAGGGATCTGTGGTGGTGATACGTGCTACTATCTCACTGCTTGTAAGTGGTTGGGATGATGGACAGTTAAGTCCTGGTGACAGAATTGACAATTTAGCTGGACCCACGCATGGCTCACTAGACTGAGGCAGAGCAATTCCTGCACCTGACTGTGTCTACAATGCAGGTGAACCGGTTTTGTTACTTCTATTTTAATGTAGATTATATGATAAAGCCCATACTACACTCCTCCCAAATGCCTCATGAAATAGGCACTACGCTGCTTTTAAGTACAGTACAATAGGGGGAGAAAGGTGCTTTCAAATGTGACCACACTGTTGCCATTCTTTTTCTTCAATAAAACAAACCACACCTTTTTCATGTTTTACCATGAAATAAAAACATGTTTGTTCTTGGAAATGTGTACAGTATTAAACACAAAATGGAGAAGTTGGGTTGCAGTGTTTTCCTGCATGATGAAAACATATTAATTTATTTTGCATATATATGTATAATTGATACTTTTTATATTTTCTACATAATTATACTGTACAAAAGATTTTTTTAAATTAAATACGATCTTTGACTTACAAGTTTTCATATTATTCTAGTGAAATTATGCCAAAAGTCTAGGTTAACATTAATTATGTGAGTCCTTATGATAACATTGAGATTTTATTTTTCCTCAGTCTTGATTAACTGAGTATTCAGAAAAAAAATATTATTTCAAAAGTTATCCTTAGATTAAAACGCTTGTCAGAAATAGGTCCATCAACATCTGTGGTCTTTCTTTTCCTCTATTAATATATCTGCATTTAAACAAAGAATAGAAAGTACAGGGATCTAGAAAGTAAAATTTTAGCATGAAATTAATCCTGGTCTACGTTAGCTCCCATCAGTTGCGTTCATTCTCAATTTATATATATCTTCCTTTAATCTAACAACTATTTTAAAGGCAGATTTAGAAAATCTCAATACCAATATGCCCACTTACAGTTGTATGGGACTGGGGTTCCTCATTCCAAACAGTAGTAGACCATGGGTTTTAAAGAGATTTAAGGGTAAGCCTAAATAATGAAGCAGAGAAGCCTGAGTGACAAACAATCAGGAGTTAAACTGAAGGTGTCTTTTTGTCACCCAGATAGCCTGTCTTTATATGAACGTGAAAGGATTACTTATTTCAGTAGTTTAAATCTCTAGTTGAGAGGCTTTAAATTATGACCTGTATTTGATACATTAAAGCAAGCTTATAAAGTCATAATATTCATTTATTTTCTAGATATTGTGGCACTAGAGACAAAATAACTGAGTTTTCTTAAAAGCCTTAAGGTGAACTTTGTCACGTTTAGCATCAGTTGTGACAACTGATTTTCCATTAATTCAGTTACAGTGAAAATAGTAATTTATGTGACTGTTTTCACTGTACACATTATACACACCAGGGTAAATTTTGCATCCGAACATATCTGTGACTCATGGTTCAAACCTGTAGATTCAAGCTATTCAGACCTGCTGAGAAATTAATAAGACTGCCTGTCCTATCTTGCATGTGAGTTCAGTTTTACTGCCGTTTCCATGGTTTTGTTTTATTTGAATTTCATAAGAATTAAATAAACCAGTCTGATTAAAAAGCTTATTTGTATTATCATGTACAAATGTGCCATTTCTATTCTTTCCCTAGGTTACACAATCGATGGATTTCAATTTTAATTGCATACAGGCTGGGTGTCATTCATTTTTTGTTCTTTCCTCAAATGAAAAGATCACTCATTCCTCGAATCCTTTGCTGGAAAGGTGCACAGCAAAATAATATCCAAGGCCATGCAGGTAGTAGCTAATTTCAGCTCTGGACTTACCTGACATGGTTTTCAGGAATTTTAAAACACTGCACCTATAAAAACATAAATCAACTGAATCATTCAACGTGAAAGATAGAAATAAAAATATTCTTCTATCCTTCATTTAATGTGCTGCACATGTCACTTTTGCCTATTTATTCTTTTAACAGACAAGACCAAAAAAAAAGAACCAGACCTAAGAAATGGTTGGTTTGATCAGAGCAATCTAGAGGGCTGCACGGCTGAATAGACTGATCTCTTGGTTTCTCACACCCTTATGACAATCATCATTTCTGGAAATAATCGTCCGTTTTAAAACGATATATCGGACAGCTTGTCTGATGTGACAGGAAAACAACGCACTGCTTGGTTTCTGCTTGTAATAATTCATTCAGGCAGTCTTATTTCACAAAACCCTACATTTTGAACTGATGTATCTTTAACAAATACTTTGAACATTATTAGAAGTGGAAGCTATAAACCTGGTGTTGCACCCTGCTTCACATACAATTCAAAACGTTACTAAATAGTATAGAAATGGAATGCAAAAGAAACAGAGTGAAGTATTTAATGAAATTCTTATTTATTAAAAGACAGGCGTCAATTCACCAAGTTTGCGTTACTGTGGAGAGCATTCCTGACCTTGGGAGACTTAGACTTTAGAAAAGCAGGTCATCAATATCTAGTTAATAAATAAAGCAATGTGAAATATTTGTTTTTTGGTTCGTGCCATATCTAAACAAAAAGGTGTGTGTAGTATTTCATTAGCCCCAGTGTGATGGCTGCTCCTATAATTGTCCACGAGGGCATGATAGCTGAGAATGTACGCTGCTTACCCAGGGTTTCACTGGGCGTGGTTGAAGGTTGGGACCTCCTGGGGTTGAGAGGGATAGCTCAGAGACCCCAAACCTCAGCTGTACCTTCTGGCTTACTTCCAGACAAATTGTGCCAAAATTCTGCTGTTGACAGTTCTTAACGTGTAAATTGTGGAAACCAATATTTGTCTGCTATACGATGGGCCATGTACCTTTTTAGCAAGCAGCACAGGATAAAAACACGCTGGGCTTTATGCCTTGGACAATTAGACAGAACAAATCAAACATTCAGGAATTATTAATTTGCTTGCTAAATCAAACATAAAAAGCACCTAATGTAAAGTTAATAAAAAATGAAATAAAACAACACATTGAAACATTTCAGCAGTGATGAATGAAAGTAGAGAACGAAAAGATATGTGAGAGGTGAAGACAACACAAGAAACATTTATTTATCATTGTGCTCAATTTTAATTGCATTTAATTACACCAGATATTTTTATTATTTAAAGACTTTTAGATTACATTTTATTTTTTATTTTTTTAAGTAGCAAGATTTAACAATTGACTGCTTGAAGTAAAAAATGGTTCAACATAAATCATTTTACACAATTTACAGACTTCAAAAATGCAACCATGCAACAAAAAAGGACAAAGGAGAAAAAAAAAACTGTAAAAAGCAAGTATAAAATGAATGGCCAAACCCTAGCAGATTTCACTGTGGTCTGGGAATTAGGGTGGTGACATCATCATTAGCCTTCGATGGGAATGAACAGAGGGCCCATGACCACTGGGTATCTACTAACATACCCAAACAAGTCAGTAAGACAAACATATCAGGGCCTTATTATTTGTTTTTTGGTATACGCTGGTCGGTGTCGACTCATGGCAACTCTATGTATGATCTGTCCTGAAAAGCATCCGGTCTTTAGCAAGTCATATTAGTGATTTATTCTGCAGTTGAAAAGAGTGCAACAAAAAAATGGTGGTGTGCACGTAGATGGTGTGAACATTGGAAACTGATCATGGAAACATGGAATATCACCTCTCTGGTGGAGGAGGAGGAGCCACATTGGGTGTAGCAAGTGGAAAAGTATTACTACTTGGCAGTAGTCTCACCCCTATGGACTTGGGTTCTGGAACCAAAGTCCTTGATCGGGTTTAGTACCTCTTGTGTTCTATGGTTCATCTTTATGAAAGGTCATGGGTGGATGTGGGGTCACTCACAAGCCCCTGATTGGGGATCATGGGGCTAGAATTTTCCTGGAAATGGAATGGATCCTGAATGATGGCTTGATACTGGACTCCTGGAAAAGAGTGCATTCTTCTTTCCAGGAGAGGAGGAACAGCTGCCATTTGTGGAGGAATTTAAGTATCTCAAGGTCTTGTTCATGAGTGGTTCAAGAAGAGAGTGGGAAATTGAAAGGGAGATTGCTGCAGCATCAGCAACCAGAAGAGACCCTCCAGATAGACTCAGAATACTTTGGAGAGATTACATGTTGCCTAGCCTGGGAACTTAGATAATTGACTAATCTTTTTTCCCCCTCTTACTTTGTGTTAGCCCCAGTCTAACATTGAATGCATCTAATAAAGTTACAAGTAGTTTTTCAGACTGAGGGAGCCTCAGAACTCGAGATGTGCAAAAACTGTTTTAAACATACTGAAAGGAGTCTTATGGTCTTCAGTCCACTTTTCTGGTTTTCCAGCAGCTTTTGTTGTTAGGTTGGTAAGTGGAACAGCTACTGGCAAAGTCAGGGTTAAATTAACAGTACCAACCATGAAAACATCTGATTTTAGCCTCGATACTAGGCTATAGATTATTTTTAATGGCAGATCTCAACATTTCTTAGATGAAATAAGATTGTGGCCTACATACTTTGCTTTAAAGAATTCTTCATATTCTTTTCAAATGACGTAAATAAGTTAACTGAAACTTTCTGGGTCCCATGTAAACCAAAAGGAAAAATAATGAACTGCAATAATGCAGTAGGTGTGTGCAAGGAAGCTGTGGCATGCGGAATGACAGAACACCCAGTTTTTTTTTTTTTTAAGATCAGCAGCAGTTCATTAGGACGATCACAGTTTAAATTGGTGCAGAGCAAAGTACTGAATGACATTTTCATTTAAAGGAAAGCAGATCTCTGCGGTTTAATGACAAGTGTCAAGTTACCAAGTTTGTGGTGCCAAGGAGAGCATTCCTGCGCTCAGTTGACTTCACTGAGCATAAAATTAATTGAAGACATAATAACAGAGACAATGTATGCAGGATATTTTTAAGGGGTGGAACAGGAAAAAGAGAACTGCATTTATTACTTTGGTGATACTACTTTGCAGGAATTAAAAGTTTAATCAATACATTATATAATTTGAGCTGATATTAAATTAAGCAATTGTAAGTACAGCAAAAAGTAATAAACAATTAAAGTTATGCTGTTTTGGGATACTTTTTTATACTAAGTTATACTGACTAATTACTACAAATGAACTATAATCAGTACATTAAAAATATACTAAATACTGTATACTACCCATATGTTATTTTGGCCACCCTTGTGATATACTTAAAGTATATTGCTGTATAACATCAAACTAAGTGCATTAAAAGTGTATTTACATTATATTTTAAGTACTTTATATGTGCTCTTCAATTATAAAATGAATGTAGTAAGTATATACTCCAAGTGCACAATTATTGTATTTTCAAATACAAAAGAATATATTTATAAAATCCTTCAAATGTGCTTGCAATACAAGTGCAGCATAGTTAAATATAGTTTACATACTGCAGGTAATTACATGATCTTCATATTCTTCTTTTGGCCGCTCCCGTTAGGGGTCGCCACAGCGGATCAATCGTTTCCACTTCTTCCTGTACTCTGCATCTCTCTCCGTCACCCCCACCACTTGCATGTCCTCCTTCATCACATCCATAAATCTCCTCTTAGGCCTTCCTCTCTTCCTCTTGCCTGGCAGCTCCATCCCTAGCATCCTTCTCCCGATATATCCAGGATCTCTCCTCTGCACATGTCCAAACCAACGCAATCTCGCCTCTCTGACTTTGTCTCCAAACCGTCTAACCTGTGCTGACCCTCTAATATACTCATTCCTAATCCTGTCCATCCTCATCACACCCAATGCAAACCTTAACACCTTTAACTCTGCCACCTCTAGCTCTGCCTCCTGTCTTTTGGTCAGTACCACCGTCTCCAACCCATAAAGCATAGCTGGTCTCACTACCATCTTGTAGACCTTCCCTTTCACTCTTGCTGGTACCCTTCTGTCACAAATCACTCCTGACACTCTTCTCCACTCACTCCACCCTGCCTGCACTCTCTTCTTCACCTCTCTTCCACACTCCCCATTACTCTGGACTGTTGATCCTAAGTATTTAAATGCATCCACCTTCGCCAACTCTATTCCCTGCATCCTCACCGTTCCTCTGTCCTCCCTCTCATTTATGCATATGTATTCTGTTTTAGTCCTACTGACCTTCATTCCTCTTCTCTCTAGAGCATATCTCCACCTCTCCAGGATCTCCTCAACCTGCTCCCTACTCTCACTACAGATCACAATGTCATCTGCAAACATCATAGTCCACGGTGACTCCTGTCTGATCTCATCTGTCAACCTGTCCATTACCATTGCAAACAAGAAAGGACTCAAAGCTGATCCTTGATATAATGCTACCCCCACCTTGAAAGCATCCGTCACTCCTACCGCAGACCTCAGCACTGTCACGCTGCCCTTGTACATATCCTGTACCACTCTTACATACTTCTCTGGCACACCCGACTTCCTCATACAATACCACAACTCCTCTCTAGGTACCCTGTCATATGCTTTCTGTAAGTCCACGAAGACACAATGCAACTCCTTCTAACCTTCTTGGTACTTCTCCATCAACAACCTCAGAGCAAACATTGCATCTGTAGTACTCCTTCTCGGCATGAAGCCATACTGCTGCTCACTAATCGTCACCTCCCTTCTTAACCTAGCTTCCACTACTCTTTCCCATAACCTCATGCTGTGGCTGATCAGTTTTATCCCTCTGTAGTTACTACAGCTCTGCACATCACCTTTATTCTTAAAAATAGGTACCAGTACACTTCTTCTCCACTCCTCAGGCATCGTCTCACTTTCCAAGATTCCATTAAACAATCTGGTTAAAAACTCCACTGCCATCTCTCCTAAACACTTCCATGCTTCCACAGGTATGTCATCTGGGCCAACAGCCTTTCCATTCATCATCGTCTTCATAGCTGTCCTAACTTCCTCCTTGCTAATCCATTGCACTCCCCTATTCATAATCCCTACATCATCCAATCTTCTCTCTCTCTCATTCTCTTCATTCATGAAGTTAATTACATGATAGTTATATTAAATTATATACTTTTAGCTATCTAAGCATTATACATTTAAATATAGGTACATTTTCAAAGTATTTCTCTTATTTCTGTTTCTAGTATCTAACCAGTATATTCAAATGACCACTGTTAAAATTAACATGATAATAATGGCCATACAGCTGATGTAAATTAGACCACCAAGTACTTTAAATAACAACTACAAAATAAAAATAATTTAGAGGGCCTTTAATACCATTAATTCTTAAATAAATAAATAAATAAATAAATAAATAAATAAATAAATCTTCTTCTTCTTTTGGCCGCTCCCGTTAGGGGTCGCCACAGCGGATCAAAAGCTTCCACTTCCTCCTGTCCTCTGCATCTCTCTCTGTCACCCCCACCACTTGCATGTCCTAAATAAATAAATAACTAAATAAATAAATAAATAAACAAACTATTCTTCAGTTCTTTCACCCATTTATTGATTGAATTATTGTATTTAATATTGCTACAAATAAATAAGTACATCAAAAATAATAAGCATGTTTATTCAAATTGTTAAAATTTTTTCTACTGTAAACAAGTATGACTTACAATTTAGTCAAACCAAGTTAATATAAAAGTTTTAACATTAAACCTTTCTAATCAATCATCAATCACAACTTTGCTTCTTACCATTAAACTTTTTGTAAACATTCTGCTCTGATCGCTTAAAGTAGAACAGAATACTGTTAAGTGCAACTTTTCAAAATAATGATAAATAAACAGATATTTGACATAAGACATCACTGTGTCCCAGTCTTCTTTTTTGAGCAACTCTCATTGTTAAAGTTTTTCCATAGAACATGCCTGATGTCTTGCACAGTTCTTCCAGGGAGTTCGCTATTACACAGTCCTTCCCAAAAAGAAGGACAGCCAATTCCTGAGCAAAAATGGACATGGGTGTTTTATTTAGCCTCTGAAAGGACCTTCTTGGAATGTCAACATTTGAATTAGGTAGCAATACCTAAAAGTGAACAATACATCCTGTTGGAGAGTGAAACTGGTGACCCTTAACAAATACACCAAATGATAATTATTTATTTGCTTTGCCACAACAGATTATTTATTGTTCAAAAAATATAATACAGGTGTAGATAATATACACAAACCTCCTGGAAATGTGTATGGTTTTGAAATGCTTTTTTTTAATTTTTTTTTTTTTTTTTATAGGTGTTTTAAATATGATGTTGCAGATGGCTCCACAGTGGTGGCAAAAATTACAGTAGTTGGATTTCAGTTGGATATTTGGATGCTGTACATTTGTGTTGTTTATGCATGCTAACTTACATTTTGACCTATTAAATAGAGGAGAAAAGTTCAAACAGTGTTAGTGTGGGGCTTTGTAACTGTAATTTTATGAAATCCCAAAAAAGTTCTTATGGTTCTCTTTTGGGTTATCATTCCATACGCAAACTAAATGGTTAGAATCTCTTGACATAGTAATAGCTTAGTTAATTTTAATTTATTAATTATAAAGTCAGAAATACAGTATATGCTATGTAATTTAATTCCTTGACCTTCTGCAGTTGGTAGGAACCTAACATGAAGGCTGTACAAGGAATGTATGAGGTCTAAAACACTTGACTATATCACCATCACAACAGTGTGTGCAAAACTAATAAAAAATAATTAAAATCATCTATTTTCATGACATCCTTATGAACAATCCCCTTCATTACTTTCATATTTGTTGCTACTACAAAACACTTTGACTAACATTTTGATGTAAGGATGTGCTGTACCCTTCTAGCTGGGTATAGCTACAGTTTTGTGTAATCTTCCTTTTGATGAAACTTTCAGCAACTATCTAGATATCTTCCCCTTTAATAAATCGGTCCTTTTTTTCAAGAAGTGACTTTAGGTCATCTGCAATATTGAAAAGATTGCCAGTAAATTACATAAATATATCAATGATAGCACTGATTAGCCAACTAATAAAGTTGGCATAGAAAGGATATAAACACTAAAAAAAAAAAAAAAGAAACACATTAATACACAGTGTATATAGAAAAGAATCACTCCCCTTCAGAATATTCACATTTTTTGCTTTGCAACCTGAAATGAAGACTCACAAAAATTATAGTTGATCACAGATGGAAGCCAGTTAGCTTGGTGTGTAAAGGAAAAGGTTATTAGTTACACCTGATTACGTTTTACAAGTATTTTTTGGAGGAGGGATGATCTTTAACCATCTCAGTGATTCTGCTTTTTTAGTTTTTATTTTTTTCAGAACTGTTGCTGTTATATCTTTCACTTGGCTTTTATAAGTTGCACAATACAAATACAGCTGAAGAAATATATATTTTTTGTGTGTGTATTCATTTCGGGCTATTTTGAAGGGGGTGATTCTTTCCTATATACACTGCAGAAATTCAAATCATTAATCACATAATGAAATGTTTATAGCCAATTTCACTTGCTTATGTAGTTTGTAGTATGTTGAAACAGTGTTCAAATCAGATTTTCAGCCAGATACAAACATAAAAAAAGGTTTTATTTTATTCTCTTAATTCACTGGCAACCAAACAAACATGACATTTGTTTAGTGACAGTTTGAATTATATTTAGACTGTTACACAGATTTACTGTACTATTTTATAACTTTCTAAGACAGCAGCTATTCTATGTGTTCTATAGAATTGTATCAAATTTATTAGCTGCTACAGATTCTCTTGTTCCAATTGACACTTTAAGCAAAACTGAATTGTTAGCAATACAATACAATCAAAAAATTACATATTCATATCAAACACGTAATGCTAACAAAAGGATTCACTCTATTTAGGGGATCCCACTACCTACCTAACCTTCACCCTGAGCCCAATTTTACCTTGTACTAACCCTCAACCACCATGCCAACCTCAAAGTCAACTCACTGCAAGCCTATCTAGCTCAGGCATCCCAGAACTGCTCCCCTCCACCACCATGCGCACCACTGTATATTATTATAATATACACTTATTGACATAAATCTCATAACCTCGTTTCTCATCCATTTAGATTATTTAATTTACCTCCAAACAGCAAGACTTTGGCTGCGTGACGTTCCTTCTTCCCTCCTTTTTTGTAGCCTTGTTCACTTCAATTAATTTTTCCTTGCTAGATAGATCTGGACAATCATTTATTTGAGAGAAAGGTCAGTTGCCTTTTGTTATACTGTCTGAATTTGTAACCTCCACCGATTAATCACAAAAATAAAACAATGCGTATTTTTCGGCCATTGCTTCTTATAGGATTTCCACCAACTCAATGACACGGACTGGGGCTCAATTTTGATAAGACTCATGCTCATTGGATGCTGCCATGCATTCTGCTTACAATGACTGAATGATTTTTTGCGCTACATTCAAACTATTTGCATTTAAATGTATCACAAAATGGAAGTCTGCTGAAAATCCCAAGGGTCTTGTGGCTTTCAAAGTGGAACGTATGTATCCCAGTTTTACTGTTTGCTATTTGTAGAGAAACATGTTGTGTGCTGGTAAAGACACTGAAGAAATCACCTCGTTCTTTGTGCCGTGATATGGAGTTGCACATCTCTTCTACATTTATTTCTGAAGTTGAGGAGTCTTATAATCTTGTTGCTGTGTATCCAGAAATGTATCCAGAAATGTGTTGAGGTCTTTGTTAGAGAAAAAAAAAAAAAAATCCTCTTCCAAATCAATTTGAAACGGATTAGAGAAAATCTGAATGAGCCAATAAAGTCCAAAATGAAACTTAGGTTACTGCTGTGAAAGCGTCATGTAAATATTTCACTGACTTAATTTAAATTATTTTAACATGCCTGCATATCTGCATATTTGTGTTCCTGAAATATTTACTGTATAATTTACTGTATGTTAATATATGCTTTCTTACTGGTTCTTATTAAATTATCTACCATTTCAAAAAGGTTTTCATTTACACTGCATTTTTTTTGTGATATGCCTAAGCTTTAACTCATGTGAAAATATCAACTGTTTTTGAGAAATTTGAGAAGCTTTGCAGCATAAAAGTATAAAAATATCTTCAAGTAGTATACAGCTAATACAAAATATATGTAAATTTTGTTATGATAACATTATAACACAAAATAAATGTGCTCAAGTATGACTTTTGAAGCATTGTTTTAACACATTTTATCAAAGTATCTTTATCATATAGAAAACACTGCTGATAAATATGTACTCTCAAAAAGTACATTCCCAATATCAAACTAACACACAAAACAGGTGTACTTTTAAAAGTATACCAAAATATTAATTAAACATGCTAAAAGTAAAGCATAAAGTGAAAAAGAACACCTGAAACATTTTGTATATAATTCAAGTACATTAATATCAAATTCAAGTATACTACTTTTTCACAAGGGACCTGATAACTGACCTGAAACTCAGGTTAAAACTTAAAGATTTTGTTAAATGAAATCACATTTCAACACAACTGCACTGTAAGGGAGGTTATTCTTCATTTAAAACCCATTGTAGTATACATATAACACATGCTGATATATATAGCAATGTTTGTGTTAATGAAGTTAACATTTCTTCAAGTCTACAATCGAAAATCAGATCTTTTTCAGAAGAACATCACAGTTTTGACAATAAGACCATGATGCCTCATAGCTCAAAAGAAAATAAACTCACAATTGCAAAAAAAATTCAAAATTACAGAAGATAGTGGAGAAATTATTTTAATTGTTTTACAAAAAATAAATTAAAATGAATAAATTAAAAGAAGAACTCATGGTTCAAACCAGTGCCTCTTCATCTAATACTGGTTAACCACCATACCACTTGGATAAATGTTTAAACTTTATAATAAATAACAATAAGTATATTTAATTTTTCTAATATGCAACCTGACTTACCTTAAGCATATAGCATAAAAACATAAGTAGTAAAGATAAATGCCAGATTCCAGCTGAATGTAAAATCTCATAGTATGAAATGTAAGAAAATAGTAAAGAGTGAAGATATAAAAGGTATATTTAAATAAATGTATACTTTGTAAAATTTCTCATGTTGTGAAGATCAAAAAGTACAAAAATGGTTTTAAGGTTCAAATCCATGTCAACAGTAGCATCCATGTCTTCAGAGAGGACATGAAGGTATGTTTAAATAGCTGTATACCTTAGGAAAAAGTTCATATTGTGAAGAACACAAAAGGTGAAAGTAGTTTTAAAACTATTCTATTTCCTCAGAAGTTGTCATGGATTCTGTACTGAATGTTGTAGGACTGTCTTCTCTGCCAGCGCCTCCTAATGGCAGCACAGCAACCGCACAGCAAACACTGCAATACAGGGATGGGAGAAGAGGGATGTCAGACAAGTACAAAACAGATGTCACAAAAACATCTCAAAACATCATGTAGAAGTGGGATGTGTGTTAAAATAAGGTTCTGATTTCTTTTCTCTCTTTCTCAAACACACAAATAGTTGTGAATACTTACACAGAGCAAAATCCAACAGGGAATGAGAAGGATGAGGATACCACAGGGGATGATAATGGCCAAGGCCCAGCCAGGGAATCCGCCTCCTGCAGGGGTGCTGGATGAACCTGCAAGCAAAACATTAATTCATTCCCTGTTGAATGGCCGACAGTGGTCATCCTTTCTTTTTGGGGTGACCGGATAATGGAAAATCTTAGCTGTTTGTTTTAATAAACAGGACTAAATTAGCTGATTCTAGATACAATTTTAAAGTTTATGAATTTCAGACACACAAGACAGATAAAAAAAACATATCTGAAAAACCATCATGAAGTCCTCCTGCTGGATTTGTTATGGAACAGACTGTGTATGAAAGAACAATCTCTCTCTCGCTCTCTCTCGGATTTTAAGTGAAACTGATAAAAGTTTCTTGACACTGACTGGTTCCTCAATGACTAAAAACTTACAACCTTTGTTTTGTTTTATTACAAAAATAGGAGAATTGTGATGATTGTACGTACAAGTTATTGACAGGATTTGACAGAGGAAGGGGCTCGGGTTAGTGATGTCGCTTTCTTTAAAGATGTATGTTGCGTTGACTTTTATCTGGTTATTCGTCTCAAAGTCAGTCCTGAAGGCAACAGAATAAACAAATAAACAAACAATCCTATAAGTCTTAATTTTATCCAAAAAAAAAAAAAAAATACAGCTTATGAAACTTAAAATTTATCTTTACTGTTAATCTTTAGCAGTCAGAACATTGCTAGTTTTTAAGAACTGACAACTTACATGTACATTTCTGGGTTAAACTGAACAGAAGCCGCTGCTGGATCTTTCAAAATTTTGTTCACCTGGAGGTTGAAAGTGAAACAGAAAGAAAATAAATTTGTCAAAAATTACTTCAGTCCTCATAACTGTTTTTGTACAGTTTGTGTCCCCATATTATACTTTTCATTAAGACAAAATGGTGGCTACTGCTCTTTTCAATTCGGTGCCAAAACAGAGTGTGGATATCAGTGTGGCCTTTATTCCCTGTATTAATGCCTCACCACAGAATTGACGTAGTCTTGGATTTCCTTGTAAGTCTCATTCATGAGTGTTTCATTCTGAAAGATGCTGACATTCTCGATCAAGAAGCGAAAGATGATAGCAAAGGAATTGTTGGATATTTCTAGAATAAAAACGGGGACAAGAATATTAAGCAGTGATTTAACATATTTGTACATTTAGAATAAGAACATTTTTACAAGTTCATGATTATGTGAGTTGGCTGAAGTTGATAGACAGCCCTCCCATCTCCCACCCCTGCCTTGACTCAATAGGACTAGATGAGGTTCAGTTGTGAGCCTGTACAGCCCATCTGTGAGAAGTGTGTCTTGTTACTTTTGGATGTGTGTTCTTCCAGTTATAGTTTTTTTTTTCTTGACATGATGTTTAGTGCCTTTATATCACCCATGTACGTAGCTGCCTCTATCCCATACAAATGATTTTGCAAGTCAGAGAAGAGGGTCAGCAACACTTAAGTTATCAAGTAAAAAAACAAATAGAAGCTTATAACTGTTCAGTGAACCTCAAATGTCTACCAAAATACTAATACACCAGCTCCTTCGGTTAAATTCAAGCAGTTTTTTTTTTTCAAAATACATTTTGCAGTTAATTACTTTTAAATAAACTAATTTTACATTTATGTAAAATTTCTGTTTATTGCAGAACGAAAGCGTCCTGTGTATTCAGTTCCATCCATTGACAAAACAGTAAAGAATACCCCAACACAGCTGGAGTTTAGGGCCACCCTCTTTCATTTCACATCCACAGTGTTTACACCTTGTGTCTGGGGTTCATAAATGTCAGTGGTCAAAAACATGATGACAAATGATTAATCTCAACAAGCAGCATTCAGTAAGGGATTGTGGAAAGAATGCATTCTTATTTTTAGTCATTTAAAATGTTTTAAATTTTTAATGTAGTTTGAAGTTAAAAAAACTTAAAATTAAACGTGCAAAATTTTTATGAATCCTTGCTGTTATTTTTAAATTTTCAGTGAATGTGTAGATAATAAAAATTTGAAACTGGACAGAATGATTTATATTAAATCGCTCAGTGACATTTGTGACGTGTGTTTCTTTCAGTCCTTTTAAACAGTTTTTGTTTACTGCAATTTGATGTTAATAAAAACTTAATAAATAAAAGTGTCACACTGTCATACAGCATGTCACTCCCAAGGTGTTCTCAACCTTACTGACTACGCTTCCTGGACAGACAGACCCTGCACTGGACAAATTCATGGCTGAAACTATATAATCGGATGCGTAATGGAGTATTTCTCACTTTACTGCAGCTTTTCCTGAAGTTTTACTGAATGTAAAATGCTAAGTTAAAAGTAACTTTTAAATGACAAAAAATTGAGCAACAGATTTACAGTCCCAGTTCTGTTTCTTAGCTGAAGACCCTCAATAAATCTGTACAGTTCTTCTCTTATTAGATGTTCATTTCTCTCAAAAGTCATTATGAAAAAGAACACAGAAAATATTAGAGGAGACACAATGGGTAAGGAACTCACGTTCATAAGATATACTTTGTATCTGTGGAGTCCCCAGAAGTCTGGAGGTTAGTGAAAACTGACTGTTTGCTGCACTGAGCACCTGACTTGCAGAAGGAACTGGGTTTATAGTTTCAAACTCCAGGCGGATATTCAGGAGAGCTGATCCGATGCTGTAAACATATGCATAAAAATAAAATAAAACAAGACTTAAATCAACTTAAAATATCAAAAGATTCTCAATATATCTACAGTGGAACAGTTTCCAAGATGGGAACATTTGAGAGTAACTCAGGGAGCCAGAAGGCCAAAGGCTTGAGTCAGTTTACTTTTAAAAGTGTTGAAACTCAATCTTCAGTGAAAAGGTGGCCACAGGACACATACCTGCTCTGAGGTGTTGTAGTAGGAGTGGTGGTGGTTGTGTTACTCAGACCTGCAGGTGAAAAACTCATTCATTACTTTCTGAAATATTTAGAAAATTCTGCTCTGGTCATTTGATTTTTATTCCTATTTTATACTCAATGATTTATTTCTGTTAAAACTATAGAAAGGATCACTGGTGATATTTTACATAACATTGTGAAGCACATGAATATATGGCTTCAAAATTTGATTTAATGTGCAGAGCTTAGGAAAATTATGAAAATAGAGGACTTTAGAAAAAAAAAATCACACATTTTATGTAAGGAACTGTTGATGTAGCACTAACTGAGTCACTTTATCCTGATTTTTTTTTTTTTTTTTTAATAAATAAGTAAATAAAAAATGTTGCAACAGTTGGTTCTGTATATAAAATAAGAGTTTTAATGGTGCTGAACATACCACTGACTGTCAGGATGGAGGAAAGGAAGGGGCTTGGTTGAGTGATGTCTCCTTCTTTAAAGACGTACATCACATTGGCTTGAATCTGGTTACCCGTCTCAATATACCTGAAGAAAAAAAAAATCATATATGACATTCTAAAAATTAAAACTTTTTATCTTTTTTCTCTTTTACTCATATGTCACTTTCTAGAATGTTTAGCTGATAGTTTTAAGCTTATGACTTACGAGAAGTTTGCCCGTGGAAAAATGAAGGGATTTGCTGATGCATTGTTCAGTATTTGGTTCAGCTGGAGTTTGTACATAAAACAAAAAAAATGAAGACACAGATTGGTCATTTCAGTCTTTATAACTGTTTTTTGTACTTTCGACCAAAGACAAAATACAGTGAAGTGAGGTTCTGCCCCCTTACAGTGTGTGTGCCCTTTTACACTTTTGCATTAAGACACTGAGGAG
>CM030907.1:34183-72192 GCA_018136845.1 Heterotis niloticus
GGTTGTAGTGGTTAGTGTTGTTGTAGTTGGTGTGGTTGTTGTAGTGGTAGTTTCTTTGGTTGTTGTAGTGGGAGTTTCTGTGGTGGTTGGTGTGGGTGTTGTTGGTGTAGTTGTAGTGGGAGTTTCTGTGGTGGTTGGTGTGGTTGTTGTTAGTGTAGTTGTAGTGGGAGTTTCTGTGGTGGTTGGTGTGGCTGTTGTTGGTGTTGTTGTTGTAAGAGTTTCTGTGGTGGTTGGTGTGGTTGTTGTAGTGGGAGATTCTGTTGTAGTTGGTGTGGTTGTTGAAGTGGGAGATTCTGTGGTTGTTGGTGTTGTTGTAGTGGTGGGTGTAGTTGTACTTGGTGTGGTTGTTGTAGTGGGAGTTTCTGTTGTAATTTGTGTGGTTGTAGTGGTTAGTGTGGTTGTAGTTGGTGTGGTTGTTGTAGTGGGAGATTCTGTGGTGGTTGGTGTTGTTGTAGTGGGAGTTTCTGTTGTAGTTGGTATTGTTGTAGTTGGTGTTGTAGTGGGAGTTTCTGTGGTGGTTGGTGTAGTTGTAGTGGGAGTTTCTGTTGTAGTTGGTGTGGTTGTTGTTGGTGTAGTGGTAGTTTCTGTTGTTGTAGTAGTAGGCATAGTTGTGGTTGATGCAATTGTTGTAGTCGTTGCTGTGGTTGTTGTTCTGGGTAAGTCTGTTGTTGTGGTCGTCCCACTTGTTTCTGTAGTTGTCTCCATTTGTGCTGCTTTTGGTGCTGCATGAAGAGACGTAGGCATTAGGGTCAATATTTTGATGGTACTCTGCATTTTTTCGTAATTTTGTTCCTGTGCGCCAAACCAGTTTGTTGTTACGGTTGCCCATGTAGCTTGAGTTAGCAAATTTTCCCCAGGAGCCTTTCAACCCCATATGTTTTAGAAGCTCCTCATATATAATTTATATAGAAATTGTCTGCTCATACTAGCATAAACCATGTGAATACTGTTATAGGTTATTTACAACTTTGATCCACCATGATTTGCTCCCCACCTTCTTCCTGAAGACATTTTTTCATGACCCCTGATTCTTACCAGTTAGAAGAAACAGTGCAAATATCCACATCTTCTCCCCCATTCTGGTCCCCTGCAAAGGAAAGGTTCTGCTGTTAATATAAATGCACGTGCAGCACAAGGGGCTGTTTGGTGCCATCAGAAAGCCAGGTGATGCGGGTAGCCTCCACTTAGTCCATCATCACTACAGCAGCTGCGTTGGCTGCATGCTGGACACAACATAGGAGCAGAGCACAGAAAAGTGAACATTCTAACCTGGCAGTATTGGCTGCTGCTAAACTCAGCACTGAGTTTACATTGAACTGGAAATTAACTGGCAATAGACTATATAATACAATAAATAAATACACTAAAATGGCTGATTTTCCATAACACCAACAAACAAATAACCCTCAGCTTTTACTGCAATTGTTTTAAAAATGGATCAGTTGCCTCAGTCCACTTATTCTTCCACTGTTCAAATGCTGTTTTTACACACTTTCTTTCCTGCACCTGAACCCTGCACCCTGGGTTTGTTTTCATCCTGTCCTGATGAAAATGCCTCTGTAGTTTGTTAAATTTAAACATTTCATTGTTGAGAACTTACCCACACAGAATGCAGTGCGGGCATCCACCGTTTCTGTAAGCTTTAGTAAAACCGAGAGGAAAAAAATTGTCATATTTTCTTTTTGACATTTCAAACTAGCACCGAACCCCTTTCCCATACAGCGCTGTTTGTGCAATTGTCTTCGCAGCTATCCTTGCACGTGCTTGTCACCCATACGTGTCTGTGCTGTCAATCATATTTATGTGATTGTTTCACAGGTTTTAGCATGGATGGTGGTGTTGTGGGTGGGATTATTTATTTCATTTTTGTCCAATAGAAATGAGCACTGACTGTGCTAGATCAGCCACATATGTGGTTTGGAACTTAGACCAATAGAGGGCGCTACATCGCTCGCTCGCCCCTGACTTTGCGCTTCGATGTCGAGTGCACAATCATATGGTGACCCATCACAAACAAACTCCGCGACACACAGAAACACTGTTTTAATGTAATATTCAGAATCGGCTCATGAAGTAGTCTTGAAAATGTGAGCCGGATCCGAATATTTTCTAGAAATTCTCTATCAGATAAGATTTTTCTGTGACAGGCAACTTAAACTTGATTTGGATTTAACATTATTAAAAATGCTTAGAACATCCTTCCCAATCTTTGGGACAAAATTGCTGTTGACCAGTGTAATGTTTAAATAAATTGCCTAGGACATGTTTGGCATACCACAATAATATTCATCCTTCTTTAACCAGCAGTCTGGAGCCCATCCCGGAATCACTGGTCCCGGGGCTATGAAACCACAACCTAACCCTAAGCTTGAAACTTACATCTGGACTGTGGGTGGAAACCCCAACAGTAACTGGGAGATCATGCAATCTCCACACGAAATGAGCCAGATTTAAACCCACAACCACAGACTACCACTAGCGTAATGATATTCCATTGTTAGTTTCATAACTATTCCTTTCTGCTGAAGGCACAGACAGCCAACATGACTGTACCGAAATAAAGATTTAAATTATAAACTGACATCTTAGTGCTCAATTACAAAACTCTACCATGTTTCTGGATGGCTTTCTTATTGTCATTGCTTAAGGCATTGTCATTGCTCTGTAATGCTTAATGCTTCCAAATCTGGACAAATGCACAATGTTTGTGAAGAATATGGTGCTGCTGTCCATGCTGCTGTCTGTTGCCCCCCATACAGAGGCTTCTGGGGGGGTGACGCTGTACGATGGTTGTGCAGGTAACCAGTGGACTGGGACATAAAACTATTGTCCAGTCTGACCCTGTGGTCTGTCTCACAATGGCCTTGCACTGGCTCATTTTAACACAACATTTATAAAGCTGACAACCAAAAGTAAGGCCAGCAAATACTTTAAAATACTGAATAGCACTGCTGTGCACATTTCAGTGCAACTGTTTTGTCGATGCTGTGGGACCTGCCTGTGTAAATGAGTATCAGCATATGTGCATGCTGTTTGCGCATATATATATATATATATATATTTTTTTTTTTTTTTTAACTGATATCCAGCAGAAATGGAGTTGCTCTCAAAAGTTTTGAAGCAAAATACTTTATCCCACTACAAAGACAAATGGCAACACTGGCAAATCAGCTAAACAGTATTTCAGGAGCAGAGATTTTCCAGTTGCAAAACATCTGCTAATTTCTAAATATAAATAAATTTAATAACACCGTTACTTTTTATATTTTAACCAAAAAACTCACCCCTTTTTGTGTGTCGCTCCTGGAGTTCCTTGTTTTCAATGAACTCACTGTTATTGTTACTGTCTTCACTCAGTTGTACCCCCTTCACATGCGCGCTGCATGTGTCTGTGGTGCTCTGTTGTGTTCAGTACGTGTAAGAATTTTATACTCAGCCTAGGTGGGGCACAGTTATCTGCATAGCTACACATGCCTGAAGAATGTTACCCTGACATCTGTGACTGACGTTGGTGAAATCATGGTATGAAAGTTGGAACAAATCCTGACAGGAACGTAAAGGTTATGTCTTCTAGCTTTTCTTATAATAGAACTGAACGTGTTCCGGTATGATATTTGACCCTGTGTGTTATTAACAAATTTGTTATTATGGGACATTTGTGGCTTGACCTAAGATTGTTTTAGCATTTCATTCAAAAGATAACCTGCAATATTGTCAATGTAAACTGATTTTGCCAGTAATGTTTCTTTATTTGATACATAATGAGATGCACAAACATTATGAATAAAAGTTTCGGTGAAGACCAGGCAAACAGACAATGTGGAGCAGGAGAACTGGCGACCTGGACTAAATGACACATTAAACTGGGAAGGTCTTTAGACAAGTTATAAACGGCCTTAAATTACTTTGGTTGTTTGTGAGACAAATGAGTAGAAATGATGATAATTCACAGCAGATTATACTGTATTAATGCAGTTAATCCATTCTTTCTCTACTACGTCAAGAAGGTCACAGCACTGGAACATAAGTGTGGTGTTTTTACAAATGCTGTGTTTGTTGGGACTTTGGCAGAGGGACACAGTGTTGTGGAAGGTAAAACACAATAGAATGATTTCATAGTTTGTTCCGCAGCTTCAGCCCAGAGCTGAAATTGACATTGGTGTCAGTGCTGCTGTTGCCTGATCCATATTTTTACCATAAGACAGGTATGAAAAGCAGCAGCTCCTTGTCTCTCCTCTGCCTGCTGTGTGTATGACATGTGGCATCAATAAACTGTTAAATCACAGCTGCAGGTCATGTCTGAACTTGCTTTCTGGGCACTGCCATTCATGTTCAGGCTAACAAAAACAAACTGTGACAACAATGTGTTCACTGTATTGTTGTGTATAAGACAGAGATTAGATGCTGTGTACTTAACATACATCTCATTTTCATGCTATCTAAATATTTTTAATCTGTTGGAATGCACATGCAAATGAGTGGCAGTTGTTGTTTTCAATTTGTAGTCATTGTGGTCATTTGGACCTGAGTTCTAATGGTTAAACACCTGCATCTGGACAAATACACCACCTATCAGTCAGTTTCCAATTCAGTCACCCAGTTTGGCCTTGGTGATGTGTTTATATAATTATACTGCTGTTATAGTTTACATAAAAATTATCTATAAGTATGCATGTGTATTAAAGTAACTCATAAATATGTGTTTAATATATCTGAAATATTTAAAAAAAAAAAAAAAGTCTGCATTATATACCTCCAGGTGATAATCTCAGTTCCATAATAAAAAAAAATGACTGTCATGCTTCAGGCTCAAACAATTGTACTGATTCCATATCTAAAGTTATATCCTGGTTTTTATTTTAACTTTCTGTCTTAGTAAATAGAAAACAAGTACAATATTCTATTTACAGTTCTGGGCAATATTATTGGCACACCTGCATTTTAAGTACTGTATATCATGAGCAACATCTTATGAAAGAAAGTGGGAAGTGAAACAGCTTTGCTCCACATACACGTTTCACACAGAGCATCACAGAATAACACTTGAAAGGAAACTGAAAAGTTACCATGACACACGTTGGCTTCTTTTGACCAATTCAAAGGTTTGATTAGAAGAGCTAGATTCTCGCTCCAGTGAAATTAGACTCACCTGCGATAAACTGCCAGGACTCACATGATATGGATTAAATAGTCATTAACCAATGGATGATGATTTGAATGCCTTAAACAGCTCACGTTCGTGCCTTGTTCCTTTTTGATAACAGTGAAGACATCAGAGCAGCACTCTGTGGAAGAAAAAAATAGCCACTTTGGGTGTAGAGAGAGTTACACTTTATTGACCAAAATGTTCACCTTCACAGATTTTGACATCCCTGTTTCCACAGTTCATAATGTTGTTAAAAAGTTTGGTGCTCATGGAGTTGTTAAAAGCGTCTCCGGATGTAGTGAGAAGAGGAAAATTGATGATAGACATCTTCAAAAGTAGGAGTGAACTGTTGAAAAAAAAAAAAAAAAAAAAACACGATGTAAAACATGCAAAGAGTTTACAGCTGAAAGGGAATTCTCTAACATTATCTATAACATTATCTCACCAGTGAACTGATGACAAGATCGTGAGCACCAAGGCTCATTGATGTATGTCTGGTCTGATCCCACAGAAGAGCTACTGTAGCACAAATTGCTGAAAACCTCAATACTGGCCATGATAAAAAGGTGTCAGAACATGCAGTGCATTGGAGGTTGCTATGTATGAGGCTGTGTTCCCTTGATCTTAATACATTCAAGCATTTGTGAGATGTGCTGGGAAAACAAGCCTGATCAATGAAGGCCCCACCTCCCAAATTTAAAAGACAATGAATCTGCTGCTAGTGTCTTGGTGCCTAATTCTACAGGAAGGTCTCGTGGACTCCATGTGTCAATGGGTCAGAGCTGTTTTGGTGGCACAAAGGGGACCTACACAGTATTAGGCAGATGGCTTTAATGTTGTGGCTGATTGGTGTATATTGGCGAAGAACCCCACCGTTTAAAGACAAACATAAAAAGGCACAACTGGTCTTTGCATAAACTTACCTAGAGAAAGCAACACCCTATAGACTGATTAAACCAAAATAGAGCTCTTTGGCAATGTATACCAACAATTTGTTTATAGGTTATAAAATAAAGCTTGCAAGAAAAACAACCCCTTACAGACAATTACGTATGGTGGAGGTTCCATAAGGCTGTGAGATTATACTGGAGATCTCAAATGTATTAAGGGAATTATAAAGTCAAAGGATCACTGAGGTATTTTAGAGTGAAATGTGCTATACAGTTCCAGATACCTAGTTATGGGTGGAAGATCATGGGATTTCCAGCAGGGAAATTGCCCAAAACATAAATCTAAATTGTTAAAAATGGGGGGGAAAAAACTGGACTTTGTTAAACTGGCAATGAGTCCTGATGTCAATCTTATTGAAAGCAGTGAAAAAGAGCTGAAATCTGCTGAAAGGAGTTCTGTAAACATTGAAGAGCTATATCAAACTCCAGCTTCAGAGTGGGAGAAATTAGCTGTAGAAAGGTACAAGAAGCTTGTAGATGCTACAAGAAACAATTGGAGCTTTCAGCATTGCCAAAGGATATGTAACTAAGTTTTAGGGAAGGAGCCTTTAATCATGTTCAAGTCAAAGTTTCTTTTTTCACCAAAGTAAAACTACATGTAAGTTGGATATAAATCTTTTTTATCATATAACTTTAGAGACTATTTTGAAATATTCTGATGATCAAAAGTTGGTAAATTTCCAGCTATTTTTGAAGGTATTATACAAGGTGCACCTAAAGTGCAAGGGTGCCAGTAATTTTGAGCAGAACTGTATATAATTTTGGCATGCGGGGGTGTGCTGAGTCCCAGGAGTGATCGAGTTGTGAACAAATGTGGGAGGATTTGTGGCTTTATTTTTCTTTCCCATCCTTAAACTATAACAAACTGCATGGAGAAACAAAACAAAAGGTATAGAAAAACAAACTCAACCACAGGACACGATACCAAATCAAAGGCAAACTAAAGACACAAATTTGTACCTCCAGGACCGTTGGATTACGAAGACTCTTGTTCCACGGTCTACGCAGTTTTTTGTTGGATGACTGACAGCACCCAAGCTAATCATTCCATCTATGAGGCTGTTCCCTGGTGCACTTGTTAGTCCTGTTGGTATTGTGCAAACTTTTATGTTGTCTATTTTTTGAGTCAGTACTATTATGTTCTATATTTTTCCGTTAACACCCTGAATTGTGCAAGCAAATTCATGGTTTGAGAATTAGTTGCATTGAATGTGTTTTTCTATATGACACCTGTCTGTCCTCACCTGGCCTGCAGGGCATTGTCACACATTCCTGAGCCTTCTTACATGTAGGTATACAGGTGTACAGATATCTATCCAGGTACAAAAGTACATATGCAGGTAGATTGCACACATTGAACAACAGGTCAGCTGCCTTCAGTCCAGGATGGGTGAACGTGTGTTCAGAAAAATGCATGCATGGTCGGAATCAACTTTTTGGTTTAAACTTCTGGACCTGAGATAATTTTGTTTCTTTGGCTTTTTGACCAATAAGTAACATGGCTCATTGCTCCCACTTGTCTCTCTGAAAGTCTAATACCTGTTTAAGGGTTTGCAGTGGAACTCAATGCAATTCAATTGAAAGGTGACACAGAGAATAAGACACACAGTTACACACATATAGTAACCCAAACTCTAAGGTGATCATAAAAATAGTGCAACCACGCTAGTGCTGCTCACTGGCAGGTGCTTTTTTCATATATTTATGTTGTGGGAAAAAGTCTTTTTCAACCTCTGCCTATGATCCACCCTGTGACACATAGGTCTTCACACACGTCACACATGTTTACAACACACACCCAGCTGGGAGGCCCACCCTGGTAGCCACTACCATCTACAATTAAACCTCTATGGAGTGAGGATGCTTCTCATTTTTGCTCGTGTTTCCACATTCCTGTAGTCATTATTTAAACCCATGTAGGTTTCTCAAGTCTCGGCCTCTCCCAGGATATTATGTCAGACTTCACACTGCTTACTGTCTCTCATTACCAAAGTAACCATGCACAGTATACCTACACTTCCCCAACGTGACTCCCTGTTAAACACCGGCATCCGCACTCCAGCACCAGGCGCAGAATATCAATACATTTCTGACCCACTCGAGATCACCTGCTGACAGACACATGATCAGGTGACTATTCCGACCACTCATTAAAAATACTTGTACATTTCTTCCTAACTGCAAAGTATTTTCATGCCCAGTAAAACACTGATTGTACAAGGTCATTTTTTATCTTGTCATAGCCTCATGCAGTTTTGCCTAACCTCCTTTTTTATTTACTCATGAACGTAAGAAACTCCGATATTCCGATCTAGCAGCTGAAGCAGAGGACGGAGGATGGAAGGTGAACGTACGTCCAGTTGAAGTGGGGTGTAGGGGCTTTGTAGTCATTTCCACAGTAAAGTTCCTCAGGGAAATAGGTGTCAGAGGGCAGGTCCTGAGAAAAGTAATCAAAGAACTGCCCAACATCGCTGAAAGGAGCAGGCACTGGCTGTCGCTGAAAAGGAAAGATGCCACCTGGACTGCCAAGGTGACCAACTGACCGCGAGAGACACACCCAGGTCTGATCAGTCTGTGGTGGGCCTGCCTCAGCGTAGGGTGTCTTGTGTGGAAGAAAAAATAAAGCAACAGTTTGGGTGCAGAGAGAGTTACACTTTATTTTCTATAGAAATACACACCGGTGCGGGAGAGCCCCTTCGAAAAGAGAGTCTCCCCGAACAAAGGATACAGGGATCATTTATACAGCAGCTTGCAAGGTATACACCCCTCTCAAGTGTTTTCTGCTTCTGCTCTTTGTCAGTGTGACTTTAAACGTTGTTATAAGGAATCATTTCCCCATCCTAAGTGTGGTGGAGTAACTCCTGATTTAGGTGCCTCAGTTGAGGGAGTTTTGGTTTTATTACTCCTTTACATACCGCCAGGGTCTGGCCTGGGTCTAAATGGACCATTCCCTTGACCCTTTTAACTTTTCCTGATCTGTAGTTTAAGTTTCCCTTCCTTAAGTACCCTCTTTTGTTTTTCCAGGGAACCTTCTTAAATACCTAACATTCTAGCAAGGCAGAAGTCCGAATGCTTTATAGCAGTAAACACAATATGCTGGAAAACATGGTCATAAAACATTCACTATACTATTGGTTAATACCTTTAACATAACAGAAACATGCATTAAGAGCTTAACTTCAAGAATTTCTCTCACACTTGTGATAAAGGGGTGAAACACCCAATGATGTGGAGGTGAACAACTGATGATGTGTCTTAGTGGTGGCAACATTGCCTTGTTGTTGTCTCCAAACAACCCCATCAGAAGACAATTGTGGTGCAGAAATGCTAGGGATTGTAACATCCAGTCATTTCTTCTGAAATCCATTCATTTACTTCACAGTGTAGGTAGAAGCCCTGGAAAGAGGCGCTAGGTCCATATGATGTCCCCTTCATGCACATTTGTATGATATTGTCAATTATGATGGTACAGTCAATTAATTGAGTCAGGGTTCACGCTTCTTCCTTGTTCAGTACATGCTGATGACAGGCCTTAAGAACATTGCAAAAACTGGAGTAGAGACCTGCAACATTCAAAGCGTTTCTGGCAGCCACAGTGCAGAATTGCAATAGATATTTGGCAACAGTCCCATTTTCTTGGCAGATAAATGTTAAAACATCCCTAGCTGAGCTATTGTTTGCATGTGGTTGCTTGCAGGGTCCTGGATGCAATTTGCAAGCAGTTGCAGTTTGAAAAATCCACATTTGTCAGCGGGGAAATGATGTACTGTAGGTGAGGCAACTGGTGTTAGTGTTGGGCACATGTAGGTCCCTAGGAAGTTTAACTGTGTCCCCACAGTGGTCTTTCCTTTACAAAACACTGCTGGGTTCTTTTGAAATGGTGGAAAGTTCTAAGAAAAACTGTGGATACGGGATTGAGGTGAGTACAGAGTGGAGTTTATTTACAATTGCTAAGTTCCGTGTGATAAGTCATGAAGACTTGGAGTGCAGGAAAGGGTGCACAACTGTGGAACGTGGAGAATATGGGGCTTGGACAGAAAATAGAGACAGAAGCAAAACATTAGACTTGAAGATTAACATTCATTTGTATGTGGGTAGGTCTGATGTCTATACTGACATCCTTCAGTGTCTGTTATTACTGATGATAGTTTTATCCTTTTTCAGAAGGTAGTCAGGTACAGGAATGTGGAAGGAGACTCGTGGATCTGCAGGTGCACTTTTGGGAGGCGTCATCTGAAACACTTGACTGTACTTTGGAAGAACACCGGCGCGCCTACAAGAAACTGACACAAGGAGACCAGGAGCCGTGAGGCACCAGCAAGTTGCTGTGTCACAGTGTTGGACCATCATTAATACATTTCACAATATTCAGCTAAATCAGATGGACTTCCCTGTCTCCAAGACTGCAGGTTTGAATCAATACATCCAGCTGTTGCATTGTTACCTCAACACCCTTTAATAGTGAGGTTAGGAGAAATAAAGTATTTTCATGCTATGAGGCAGTAGTGCTACCTGTTCCCAACTGTATACAACTGTACTCCCTGAGCTACTTATTGCTTGTCTCTGTGGTTTCTACATCTCTGCTATAAGAGCTATGTGCCAACCTGCAGAGAAAGAGGTAAAACACAATGACTTTGAGATCCAGTCAAACAGGTTTCTCCTACATTGAATGCTGCAAACCACTGTCTTCACCTACTGGTGCTGTTAGTTGTCCTTGGTTACAGTCCACAAACCTCTTCTCTAGCTGGACTATTCAGTGATGGAAAGATTCTCAGAACTTCTGTGAGAACCTCTCAGTCCCTTGCCACTTCACAATAAAAGGCAACCCCACCTCTTTATGCCAAGCATTTCCCACTGCATAACTTTGCGTCTGTACATCTGTGCTGGATTTTAGACTTACTGTGTATGTTGCTATATATTTATAGTGTATGTGGTTGCAGAATCTTCCTCTTCATATGTGTTAGGTTGAAACTATGCAATATTATCACTCACATGTATTCTTTTATTAAATGTAAGATATTGTATAACCTGTTCCACTATACATAGCACATACTCCACCCCTGCTGTACAAACCTGTTGTTTCCGTTTCCATTTCAATTCCCTTTTACAACTGTCATCCACACCCCCATGTAACCTGATACGTTTGTATGTCTCCCAGTATAAATAAAACCTGTTGAGGAGCCAGACCTCTGTAGCTCACACTGCAGACGGTGTGGTTACCCTTGCAGCAAGTAAAACAGCGCGTGTCTCACACTCTGTTGGTCAATGGGTCGGGGAGGGGGGAGGGTGAACTAAACCTTCTCCCCGACAATATGTAAAGCAGATAAATCTCTCATCTCAGCTAACATTAGTAATGTTATTACTTCTTACATTCCAGAATGCTGTTACTGTACAAAATGTTCTCTACAATATGAATACCAGCTATCTAGAAGTACTAATGATCAATAAGATTTCAGGGGAGGCCTTTAGCAATAGAGCTCCAAAATTTTAGAATAATCTGTCAGGTAGTTTCAGGAATGCTCCCTCAGTCTGAGCCTTTAAATCCAGGGCTGTGGATTTATGTGCACTTATGTGGTCAACTTTTCATTCCTACTGCAGAGTTATTGTTGCACTTTGCATGCTGAACTCGCTTGTAATTTAGCGTTATAATAAATGTTGAATTTATTGTAAATGTGTTAGATGCCACCCCCTTTTTCTAACTTTTCTTGGTACCCTGGCCAGTACAGAAGTTACCAGTGAGGCAGAATGACAGAAATCACCTGATCTCAGTATGTGGCATGGGTTCTCTTGGAACCTCCACTGATAAATCCAGAGCTCATCCTGTGCAAAGGAACTTGCTCTGGTCTGCCACTTACTTACTTTAAACAGTTTTTAAGTAGACTTTCTGGTAGAGGTGGCCACCAGGCCTAGGTCAATCCAGTTTATGTCTGTTTTCCTCTCCTCCTTTGGTTACTTCTTTACTTAATCATCACTGTATCATTTCAGAGTACATTGGTCTGATATCTGTATTTCTTACAATTAATTATGTATTTACAATATGTTTTTAAACTGTTCTGACCATAGTTGTCCTTCCTGTATCCATAAATAATGTCTTGAAGAAATGTGTTGGTGTGTTATTTATTTTTAATCTGCAATCTGTGAAAGTGTTCTGAGAGCCTCCAAAAGAGAGTGCTGTATGAGAACAAATTGGGATGAGCTGATGTTCTGACACTTTGATGTTTGCTTCATGTCTCTGGCAGAAGCCACAACTCTGAGGTTGCAGATGTGAGTCCAGCAGGTTTCCAAGGTCTTCTTCTGCCTGACTAGAAGGTATTAGTAATGCCAGTAAGTGGGAGGAAGTGGCTGAAGGTGCTTCTCCCTCTGGGCATTTCCACAGCTTTTACTGAAAGCTCTAGGACTTCATAATAGTATTTTAATGCACTTATGCATCACTAAAGGTGGAATAAATTAATATTTTTTTCTTTTGTTTATTTTCTGTTTTTAATGTAAAACAAAAGTTAAAGATGAGATTGGAAAAATAATCATTCATTGTTTAATAAATAAGTAACTAATAAAATAAAAAAAGTTACTTTCATTTGATGACTGATTCTAATCTGACAGTTGTTTTTTTTTTTTTTTTTAGAAATACAGTATTTAGCAAAGAAAAGAAATTATATAATTTTCCATTTCTAATTTTGTGTCAGTTGCGTATATGAGAAAATATTTTTAGCTCAGTGTATAGTTACAGTCGGGTCCAGTCAGTATTTGGACTTAGCAAATTTTTTAATTTTTATTTTGGATCTTAGCAATCAAGATGTGATAGTAGTGTAAACTTTCAGCTTTAATTTAAGGGGTTTAACAAAAGTATCGCATTAACAATTTAGGAGTTGCAGTCCATGCACCCCATGCTGTGAAGGCTGAAGGCATTGGCTCCTGGATGCATCTCTCTCATTGTAGGAAGATTGCGCCACCTATATCTTAAAAGAAGAGGAATATTAGATGGCCAGATTTTGTTTTGTGATTATTAGCCTAGTGTTTGCTAGTGCTGTTTCATCTCTGGACAATTGGAAGACAGCCCAGAAAAGTGACTGGTATCGGTGGATAAATTATACAGCACACTCCATGGAGAAAGACATTTGTTTTGCTTGTGCACCCGCTGTAAATGTTTTATACCTTGTACCTGTACTTTATGATGGAATGACCTGTACAGCATGATATAACTGATTGTCAGAGGTGGCCTGTGTTCCACTCTTCCAGTAAGGTGGACGGGGCTATGTGCTCAGGTTATGCTGACCCATGCTTTGACTGTTTCCCCATCTTTACAAGAAGGTAGAGTTAGAAGGAAGTGGTCTTATTCCCCTGATCCAGAGATGTACATGATGCTATTGGCCAGCCCCAAGGTACTCCGGAATGATTTAAAGCCCGTAGTGAAGTGAAGTCTGGGTTGGAATCTATTTTTCTGTGGATAACACCCAATAGGAATACAGAATGCGCCACACCATGTTGGCACTATGGTTGGTGGACGCTAGTTAGCTGGTGAGTAGCGGTTGGTAAGCGTGCGGGGGGGGGGTTAGATAGGTGTCAGGATCCCCTTTATAAATCAAGCTCCTGGTATTTAGCACTGTGTGTGTTATATGAACCAGAATGGATTCATTATATTTACTACAATCAGCAGAGGTTTATTAACTATACTGATGCTGCCCTAACTGCCTTAGGCGAGCAAGTAGATGCAACCAGTAAAATGACACAGCAGAACAGACAAGCGTTAGATCGGTTGCTTGCTGAAAAAGGGGGTGTTTGTCAAATGTTTGGAGATCAATGTTGTACTTTTATTCCTAATAACACCACCCCAGAAGGTTCTTTTACCAAAGCCATGGAACAAATACGTCGTCTTAAAACAGAGTTGCAGAGTAATGCTGGCCGTGATGTGAATTGGTGGGACATGTTTGGATTTGGAGTTATGTGGAATTTTATTGTTTCTACCATTTTGTCAGTGGGTATTTTTTTTTTATTGTTACGTTCAACGATGGCTACACTGCTCTCAAGTCAGCTCTCTGTGGTTATTTCTGTTAGAACAGAGGGTATCTCAACCTCTGATCCTGATTTGAAGTTTTTGTTTGTAGATGGCTACTCTGAAACAGACTGTGACTCTGATGGTGACACAGTGGTTTACCCTGTGTCAAAGGGGGGAGTGTGAGAGAAATTTTTGAAGTTAAGCTCTTAATGCATGTTTCTGTTACGTTAAAGGTATTAACCAATAGTGTAGTGAATGTTTTATGACCATGTTATTCAGTATATTGTGCTTACTGCTATAAAGCATTGGAGATCAAAAAGAGAAGGAGAGTGAGGGCAGAACCAAGGATCAAATGGTGGAAGTTGGAAAAGGAAAACTATAAGGTGGAGTTCAGGGAGGAATTAAGACAGGCACTGGGTGGCAGTGAAAAGTTACCAGTGAGCTGGACATCTACAGCAGAAGTGGTAAGGGAAACAGCTAGAAAGGTGCTTGGTGTGGCATCGGGACAGAGGAAGGAGGACAAGGAAACCTGGTGGTGGAATGAAGAAGTACAGGAGAGTATACAGAGGAAGAGGCTGGCAAAGAAGAAGTAGGATAGACAGAGAGATGAAGAATGTAGACAGGAGTACAAGGAGATGAGGCGTAGGGCGAAGAGAGAGGTGGCAAAGGCTAAAGAGAAGGCTTATGGTGAACTGTATGAGAGGTTGGACACTAAGGAGGGAGAAAAGGACCGGTACCAATTGGCTAGGCAGAGGGACCGAGCTGGGAAAGATGTGCAGCAGGTTAGGGTGATAAAGCATAGCAATGGAAACATACTCACAAGCGGGGAGAGTGTGTTGAGTAGATGGAAAGAGTACTTTGAGGGGTTGATGAATGAAAAGAACGAGAGAGAGAAGGTTGGATGATGTAGGGATTATGAATAGGGGAGTGCAATGGATTAGCAAAAAGGAAGTTAGGACAGCTACGAAGAGGATGAAGAATGGAAAGGCTGTTGGCCCAGATGACATACCTGTGGAAGCATGGAAGTGTTTAGGAGAGATGGCAGTGGAGTTTTTAACCAGATTGTTTAATGGAATCTTGGAAAGTGAGACGATGCCTGAGGAGTGGAGAAGAAGTGTACTGGTACCAATTTTTAAGAATAAGGGTGATGTGCAGAGCTGTAGTAACTACAGAGGGATAAAACTGATCAGCCACAGCATGAAGTTATGGGAAAGAGTAGTGGAAGCTAAGTTAAGAAGGGAGGTGACGATTAGTGAGCAGCAGTATGATTTCATGCCGAGAAGGAGTACTACAGATGCGATGTTTGCTCTGAGGGTGTTGATGGAGAAGTACCGAGAAGGTAAGAAGGAGTTGCATTGTGTCTTCGTGGACTTAGAGAAAGCATATGGCAGGGTACCTAGAGAGGAGCTGTGGTATTGTATGAGGAAGTCGGGGGTGCCAGAGAAGTATGTAAGAGTGGTACAGGATATGTACAAGGACAGTGTGACAGTGGTGATGTCTGCGGTAGGAGTGACGGATGCTTTCAGGGTGGGGGTAGGATTACATCAAGGATAAGTTTTGAGTCCTTTCTTGTTTGCAATGGTGATGGACAGGTTGACAGATGAGATCAGACAGGAGTCACCGTGGACTATGATGTTTGCTGATGACATTGTGATCTGTAGTGAGAGTAGGGAGCAGGTTGAGGAGACCCTGGAGAGGTGGAGATATGCTCTAGAGAGAAGAGCAATGAAGGTCAGTAGGACTAAGACAGAATACTTGTGCATAAAAGAGAGGGAAGACAGAGGAGTGGTGAGGATGCAGGGAGTAGAATTGGCGAAGGTGGATGAATTTAAATACTTGGGATGAACAGTCCAGAGTAACGGGGAATGTGGAAGAGAGGTGAAGAAGAGAGTGCAGGCAGGGTGGAGTGGGTGGAGAAGAGTGTCAGGAGTGATCTGCGACAGAAGGGTACCAGCAAGAGTGAAAGGGAAGGTCTATAAGATGGTAGTGAGACCAGCTATGCTTTACGGGTTGGAGACGGTGGCACTGACCAAAAGACAGGAGGCAGAGCTAGAGGTGGCAGAGTTAAAGATGTTAAGGTTTGTATTGGGTGTGATGAGGATGGACAGGATTAGAAATGAGTATATTAGAGGGGCAGCACAGGTTAGACAGTTTGGAGACAAAGTCAGAGAGGCAGGATTGCGTTGGTTTGGACATATGCAGAAGAGAGATTCTGGATATATCGGGAGAAGGATGCTAGGGATGGAGCTGCCAGGCAAGAGGAAGAGAGGAAGGCCTAAGAGGAGATTTATGGATGTGGTGAAGGAGGACATGCAGGTGGTGGGGGTGACGGAGAGGGATGCAGAGGACAGGAAGAAGTGGAAACGATTGATCCGCTGTGGCGACCCCTAACGGGAGCAGCCGAAAGATGAAGAAGAAGACTTTTGAGACTGAAAATGGGGGACAATGTATATGAATGTATATTGCATTCCTAAATGGTTAATGCACTATTTTTGTTAAACTCCTTAAATTAAAGGTGGAAGTTTACACTTCAATCACATCTTGACTGCTTTGTATTAAATCCATTGTGGTTGTGTACAAAAGCAAAATACTGAAAATTGGGTCATTGTCCAAATAGTTATTGACAAGTATTTGTATGTTTAGTTAAAATACAATAAACTATAACATTGTGTCACAAACTGAGTGGAGAATCCAAGTGTGGGTTTATTCCAGGGTGTGCACATTAAAATGAAAATGAAACTTACAGAGGAGGCAAGGAGAAGGGCTGGAGATACAAAACAAGGAACAAGGCTGAGACTGAATGCTATCAGAAAAAGGGACTAAGAAAACAAAACAGAGTGTAGATCAATCTCTCAACAAGATCCCACAACTTCCCCTTCCAATGCAACGCCTTTTGTGGTCACATGAAGTGGTTCATGTGCTGCAGCTGCGTCAGGTAAGCAGGCTTGTCAGGTTCAGCTCCTGACACACTGCAAATAGACTACTTTAAAGTACATGCACACAAAGCATGGCATTTTTTTATCAGTCCTGTAATTATGTACATGTATTGCCCTGAGGCTGTTTTTGAGTGTTACCTGCCAACTAGCTATATTTGACACACAGTCACTGCACAGAATGCTCTTGTGACAATAAAAAAAATGTCATCCTCTGTGTGTAATAGGCTGTTCATTAGTGTCGAACAGAAATTGAATAGAACAGAAACAGAATACTTAGTGCACTGAAAAACAGGCTGTGCTGTGGTTAAGGAACAGGCTCTCACCTCTGAAGGATGTGATGGGACAGGAACTACACTTTGTCAACAATATGCTGTGCCTTTATATAATTTTTCCCCTTTAGGAATTTGGCTAAAGAGAGCAGCATCTCAAACAAACAAATGGCATAATGAAACCATTGTGATGTAAGAATCTCTACAGCTCTCGTGTCACTCCCAGCCATTTTTTTTTGCTTTTAAAATAGATGTCTGGGACTGCAGGGGGCCTCCAGGCTCAAGTTATGCATTTCTAAATAATAGTTGTGATGCACTTAATCGATAAATCAAATTTATTTTTGTTTGTGTTCTTAAGTCTCAATTAACAGAACAAACTGATTCATTTCAGTATATTTCTGTTGTGCCTTTGACAGTGTAGATGAGTGGGAAGATTTAGCAAGAATTATGGTTTTGGCCCAGATGAGGGGGTATGAGTTGCTGCATGCAGTGTTTGATGAGCCGCTTGACAGAAAAACACTCACAGGAACACAGTGAAATACAATACTAATCAATAAGAGAAATAAAGTGGTTGCAGAGACCTTTGCATACCAACTTAAAATGTAAACTGAGCGATGAGGGCACAAAATAATGATTTCGGACCCATCAAACAGTGTCTTACTGACCCTCCATCTCTCTGCCCTGTGAGACACACAGGGATGTGGGAATACCATGAAGACACAGAAAACCCCTCCTCTGTTTAATATTTAATCTATTGTAGTTGTAATAAACAGACAGAAAGAGACCCATCTGAAGAAATCAACTCCATCTTCTGCTGTCGCCTACCAAAGTCCACCACCATCTCTTTAGTTTTGCCGACATTCAGTTGGAGGCAGTTCTCCTGGCACCATGATGCCAAGTTCTCCACCTCCTCCAAGTATGCTGTCTCATCGTTGTTGGAGATGAGGCCCAGCACCACCGTGTCATCAGCAAATTTGATGATGGAGTTGAAGGCGTGCGTAGCCACACAGTCGTGAGTGTAGAGGGCATAGAGCAGAGGGCTAAGTACACAACCTTGTGGAGCGCCTGTGTTGAGTATGATGATGCCAGAGGTGCAACTACCGACTCTCACCACCTGTGGTCTGCCTGTGAGGAAACTGAGAACCCAGGCACACAGGTAGCGGTTCAAACCCAAGTCACTCAGTTTAGTGAACAGTCTGTGGGGGACAATGGTGTTGAAAGCTGAATTATAATCAATGAAAAACAGTCTCACATAGTTCCCCTGTTTCCTGTCCACATGACTGAGGGTGGTGTGCAGGACGTGGGATAAGGCATCATCTATGGATCTATTGGGGCAGTAGGCAAACTGAAGTGGATCTACATGGCTGGAGATGGATGCTGTGATGATGGCTTTGATGAGTCTCTCAAAGACCTTCATGACTACCGAGGTCAGTGCAATGGGCCGGTAGTCATTTGGGCATGAGGGCTTATTGTTCTTTGGGACCGGGACGATGGTGGATGTTTTAAAGCACCTAGGGACTGTGGACTGAGCCAGAGACTCCTTAAAGATGGTTGTGAGAACTCCGGCCAGCTGGTCGGCGCAGTCCTGATGTTGACGCGCTTCAGCTCCCTCCGCACATCGGACTCAGCGGCGGTGATGACGTCACCACATTCCGTCGACCGGCTGCGGGCCTCGATGTTGTCGCTGCTGTCGCTGGTATATGAAAATAGAAAAATAGAATTTGTATTTTTGTCCACATATTAGGTTTGGCAAATTTTTATGCCAGATGCCCTTCCTGACACAACCCTCTCCATTTATCTGGGCTTGGGACCAGCATGAAAAAATATACTAGTTTGTGCATTCCCTTGTGGCTGGATTTGCATCCCCTTGTGGCTGGATTTAATCACGATTTAATGTGATTCAATTCAATACATTTATTTTAATATTTCTCCAAATTCCTACGTGATACAACAAATCTGAAACTAATTTTGTCTTCAGCTTGATATTGTCTATCATAATCTTTTCTTTTTTTTTCCAGGAAGTGTAGAGGATCAATTCGGCAGGCACCAGGAATCACAGGTAAATTGTTAAAAGAAAAAAAAAATAGTTCCAAAAATATAATTTTAATATCAAGCAAAGGATAATATTGGGCCCATAAAAAGGTCAATAGCATATAACACCAAACCAACTGTGCACAACTCAACTCAACTGAATGTACACCTGACCTTACAAACATTCTAACAATACAGCTTAAATAATGGCTGATCAGACAATTCACATACAACTACATACAATAGGGGAACACAAGGACTATACAACCACAAATTAACAAGAAAATACATAACACCGATCATTTAGCTAAGTCATATACATAACAAAATGCACCTGAATCAAAATACTAGTAATAAAAACATAAATCAGAAAATCAAACCAACTAAACTTTTACACCAATATCCCCCCCCTCCCTCCATGCTGTAGCAAAGATTTGTCTGAGCCTTGGATTCACTTCCTGCTTTATATGGCCTGGTTTCCTTGTTCCAGTCTTTTGTCTGGATAGGTTATCAAGTTGACACTGACCTTCACAGGTGTTTCATTGAGTTAGGCTCACGACACATCTGGAATACTCAACCATCATAGAACTGCTCCCCTGCATCACTATATGCATCACTGCATGCACCTCTGCCTTACCCAACAACACAACACATGATTTCTGCCTTAGCACCTCCGCTAACAGCTTTGCACGCTAACTGCCTATTCTGCTACTCGTTGCCTTTTTTATAACTCCATTAAACTCACCCACAACTTTGCTACACCTACGCTCCATTGCACATTAACTGAAATTACCCCACAACCTGCTGACTGCTAACTGCTACCGCTTAAACAGTGAAACCCTACCATGGCTTACAACTTCTCTTCTCATCCTCCACAAGCACTGGTCCTTATCCTCCATTTCCAAAAACTTCTCTGTTCCACAGCCTCCATTATCTTCCTCACTGCCTACCGCAGGTTCTGTCCTCAGATTCCAAGTTCTTGAAACAGCGTTGTTGTTGGCTGGACTGTAAAGCTGTAACACTCCACTTCTACTGGCTTTACTCTCACACTGCACCTCCACCCCTCTTCCTCCGCTGCCAGCTCAGTATACTTGAGTTTCTTCCTCTCATATGCGTCTTCAAATAGATCCTCCCATGGGACTGTCAGTTCAATAAAATACACTACCCGCTTGCTTACTGACCACCATATCAGGTGTCAAGTTTGTACTAGCTATTTCCCGGGACACAACCAATTTTCCTTCCAGGTTGACCTATATTTCTCCAATCCCCTTTAACTAACCTGTCTCCTGTCTATCTAAATGTTTTGCTTTCCTAATTCTCCCCCAATAAACTGAATCATTAAATTTCCCGTTTCACGTCCTGACCTTCTCTGCACTCTCCACCTATTGCTGAGGCTAGGCACTTCAACACCTCATTGTGCCTCCATGTGTACCTACCTAGCAAGAAACTAACTTTACAGGTTCATATAACACACACAGTGCTAAATACCAGGAGCTTGATTTATAAAGGGGATCCTGACACCTATCTAACCCGTCCTAACCCCCCGCACGCTTACCAACCGCTACTCACCAGCTAACTAGCATCCACCAACCATAATGCCAACCATGGTGTGGCGCAGCAATGGCGCGTCATCTCATCGGGGTTATCAAGTGGGCACCTTCCTTCGTCGGCGTTTCGTCGAGTTAGGCCCACGACACCTCCAGAAGGCTCAACCGCGGCTCAGGCGTCCCGGAGCTGCTCCCCTCCATTACCGCACGCACCACTATGCCACCCCGCCGCTTCTCACATTACGGACTCTTTACCTCAGCGTCCTCACCCTCACCGCTCTTTCTACCCGCCGACTCAAAGGAAGAAGCCCCTCGCCACCTACTTTACTTCGACTACATCGCCTGCTAACAGCTAACCGCCATCACACCTATTCGCTAACAACTATACGCCAATACACTAGCCGCCATGACACCTACGCGCTAATGCTTCGCCGGCACCCACCTGCTCATCGCTTCGCCGCCCCGCTACCATCCGCGCTGGTCCTCTTATTCCAAATCCAGAGACTTCCTTGCTCCGCAGCCTGTGACAATTCCTTCACCGCCCGTTGCAACTTCCGCCCCCGAATCCCGAGTTCGCGCAGCAAATCAAGAGTCGATCGGGCTATAAACCCACGGCAACCGACTTCAATTGGCCTCACCTTCGCGTTCCAGCCACGCCCCCCTACTTCCGCCGCTAACTCGCTATATCTAAGCTTCTTCCTCTCATGAGCGTCGTCCACCGATCCTTCCCACGGAACCGTGAGTTCTATGAAGTACACCACCCGTTGGCTTGCTGACCACAGCACCATGTCTGGTCTCAAGCTTGTATTGACTATTTCCTGGGGCACCACTAATCTTCCTCCCAGGTCCACCTGCATCTCCCAGTCTCTAGCCCCCCCTACTACACCTAACTCCTTCCTACCTCTATATCTACTCCTACCCCCTTCCCTAACAAACTGTACCACTGTACCTTCAACCTCCTGCTCTAAGCATACCTGCCTCCTCCAATCTTCAATGGTTGCCGCCAGGCATTTTAGCACCTGATTATGCCGCCAAGTAAATCTGCCCAGCGCCAAACTAATCTTGCAACCCACTAAAATGTGTTTCAGCGTCCCAACCTCTGAGCACAGAGTACAAGCGGAGTCCTCACCCCCCCACTGCTTCAGGTTTTGAGGTGATGGCAGCACATCATAAACCGCTCCTAGTAGGAACCTTATTTGATATGCATCCATCTTCCACAGTTCCCTCCAGCTCAGCCTCCTTCTTTCCACCCCATCCCAATTTACCCACTGTCCCTGCTTCCCCTGTGAGACCGCCCTGACACACCTATTTCTTTCTTCCTGCCGACGCACCTGCCCTAGCACCAACCTCCTTCTCTCTATCGGGCCTGCCTTGCTCCACATAGGGTCTCCTATCTGGTACCCGAGACCTTCCCGTCCCTGCTGTACCTTCCCGACCAATTCCAGCTGCCTCAAGTCCGCTTTCGCTTCCTTTACCGCCTGCCTCGCAACCCATTTCCTGCCTGTACCTATCCTAGGAACCAAGCCTCTTACAACGTCATCCTTACTACCTGACAGCTGCAACTCTAACTGCACCTTCGCACATTTATATTCCTCTGTTAAGCTTGAGAGCGGCAACTGCAGGACTCCTTGCCCATACAGAGCCACATTGCTTAGACACTGAGGAACCCCCAGCCACTTTCTAATATAAGAGCTAATCAGTCTCTCCAGCTTCTCCACCTTTGTGACTGATACCTCATACATAGTCAGTGGCCACATTACCCTTGGGAATAGGCCAAACTGCAAGCACCAGAGCTTCAGTTTACCCGGCAGCCCTGAGTTCTCTATCCTCTGTAACCCATCTACAACACTTTCCTTAAGCTGCTCCACCTGACCCACATCAGTCAACTCCCTAGTGTACCACCTCCCTAAACTCTTTACCGGTTTCTCTAATACATGTTACAACCTACTAATACATGTTTGACTGTCTCTAGCTCCAAAGACAGAGGACAGGCTGGGTCCTCACCAACTCACTGCTTAAGGTTCTGTGGTGATGGTAGCACATTATAAATAGCTTATAGCAGAAACCATATCCAATTTGTATCCATACTCCACAGATCCCTCCAACTCAGCCTTCTCTTCTCAACTCCCTCCCAATTCAGCCACTGTCCCTGCTTTCTTTGTGAGACTGCTATAATACACATCTCTGTTTCCTCCTGATGATGCCAACCTTCTCCTCTCTACAGGGCCTGCCTTACTCCAGAATGGGCCTCCTATCCGCAGTCCTAGTTCCCCTCTTCCTTGTTAGACTCTAACCATCTCTACTTGCCTCAAAACTGCTTTTGCTTCCCACACTGCCTGCCCTAATTCCCACTTCCTTCCTATCACTACCCTTGGTACCAGTCCCCTTATTACAGCATCCTTACTCTCTTGAGCAACCTTAACCTCACCTTTGAACATTTAAACTCCTCTGTCAAGCTTGATAGTGGGAACTGCTCTTAATTGTAGTCAGGGACATGATGGTCTGGAACATATCTTGTTAAAAAAGCTTAAAATTTGGTAACCCTTCCTTTTACAGTCCCTAATTACTAAGTATTCTCCTTCTTCGATGCAATAAGTACAAACTTGTACCATGTATGTTCCGCAACGTTACCAAGTAAAACACAAAGAGTTTACTCAGTAAGCTGAAACTGTACTGTAAAAGGAAGCCATGCTTGTTTCCATGGTATCACCGGGATCTTACCATATTCTCCTTCTTCGATGCAATAAGTACAAACTTGTATCATGTATGTTCCGCAATGTTACCAAGTAAAACATGAAAATTTACTCAGTAAGTAAACTGAAACTGTACTGTAAAAGGAAGCAATCTTTAATCCCATTGTATTACAAAGAACTTAAATGTAAAGAAATAAAAATGAAAACTTGTTACCATGTAACTGTATAACTGTTTTAAATACTTAATAGAAACTGGGTTCAAAGAAACACAGAACCTTTCAAAATATGTTTTAAATATGATACTATTCTGTCCTACAAAGGCAAAGTGCAAAACTGGGTACAAAGATACAACACCCTACCACAGAAAACAAAAACACTGAAAAAACTATGGTCACTACTACGGTGCAGTAGTATGGAATGTACATTGTGAGAGAAATTCTTGAAGTTAATCTCTTAATGCATGTTTCTGTTATGTTAAAGGTATTAATCAATAGTGTAGTGAATGTTTTATGACCATGTTACCCAGCATATTGTGCTTACTGCTATAAAACATTGGGACTTCTGCCTTGCTAGAATGTTAGGTACTTAAGAAGGTTCCCTGGAAAAACAAAAGAGGGTACTTAAGGAAGGGAAATGTAAACTACAGATAAAGCAAAGGAAAAAGGGTCAAGGGAATGGTCAATTTAAACCCAGGCCAGACCCTGGTGGTATGTAAAGGAGTAATAAAACCAAAACTCCCTCAACTGAGGCACCTAAATCAGGAGTTACTCCACCATACTTAGGATGGGATAATGATTCCCTATAACAACAATGTTTAAAGTCACACTGACAAAGAGCAGACGTGGGAAACACTTGAGAGGGGTGTATACCTTGAGAGCTGCTGTATAAATGATCCCTGTATCCTTTGTTCGGGGAGACTCTCTTTTCGAAGGGCCTCTCCCGCACCGGTGTGTATTTCTATAGAAAATAAAGTGTAACTCTCTCTACACCCAAACTGTTACTTTATTTTTTCTTCCACAACATGGTACAAGTTTGTATTTATTGCATGGAAGAATGAGAATATGATAAGAGCCTGGTAATACCATGGAAACGGACACCTGCAAGAACGTAAGCAGCATTTAAGATGCACCATGACACTAGAGGAAAACTGTTCCTGTGGGGGTTGTTATCAGGTAAATATAAGGTAAAAGTTAATAAACCCTTTATAAATGGGTATAGCTGTGCACAATAACCATATAAGAAAAAGTAATGCACTGGATTATGAAACATCTTAATTTCTAAGTAGTACATAATTAAACTTGGGCTGTTACCTACATAAACCTTGGATAAGTGCAACTGTAACTTGAACTGATAAGTAATAAAGGAAATGTTTCTAAGAACTGGTTGCCTACTCTCCTAGAAAGTTATTACTAACGTAAACCGGTGACAACTACACGGTATGTTCCCATTACATGTAACAATTATGGACGTTACTTATTTCAAAAATCATTTCAAGACTTTAGATTTTTCCACCACACCAAATTGTTTTAAATCAAACTGTGTCAGACAAAAAGTATTGTTAAAACTCATTATGTACTATTTACTTTCATAATTTGAATATCGAACTCTTGTTCATAGGACATCTACGCATCAAAACAGGTATAATGAAAATACATTTAAAATGAACACAGCAATTTATTTTTTATTTTATTTGCTTTTTTTTAGATCATTATAATATATTTCATTTAAACATGAGCAATGAAGCAATGATTTAATATGTCTTAAGAAATACAACATTAATAATGTACAGTTTCAGAAGATAATATAGAAGTGTTCATTCATACAACCCTGATTAATCACAAGTACAATCACAAGACAAACACCTGTCTCACCATAAGCATACAAAATAATTGCTTAGTACACAGTTTTCAGATTCCAGCTGAATACAAAATTTCATACTATCAAATTAACTATTAAATTGGTCTAAAGAAAATAGCAAGGAAATAAAGGTATACCTTAGGAAAAAGTTCATATTGTAAAGAATGCAAAAGGTGACAGTTTTAAAACTATTATATCTCCTCAGAAGTTGTCATGGATTCTGTACTGAATGTTGTAGGACTGTCTTCTGTGCCAGCGCCTCCTAATGGCAGCACAGCAACCGCACAGCAGGCACTGCAATACAGAGAGGGAAGAAGAGGAATGTCAGTCAAGTACAGAACAAAGGTAAAAAAAAAAGCATCTTGAACCCTCATGCATAAAGTGGGAGATGCAATACAATAATGTGTTGATTTTTTTCTCTCCCTCTCGCTCTCTCTGTCACACACACACACACACACACACACACACACACACACACACACACACACACACACAAACATACTTGGGAATACTTACACAGAGAAGAATCCAACAGGGGATGAGAAGGATGAGGATAGCACAGGGGATGATGATGGCCAAGGCCCAGCCAGGGAAGCCTCCTCCTGCAGTGGTGGCGCTGGCCGCAGGGGTGGTGAGCAGGAATGTGGTCGTGGCTGCAGTGGTAGCACTCAGACCTGTAAGAGAGACAATGATTCAATACCAGTGGCCAGCAGTGGTCATCCTGTCTCTCTGGGGATCTGGAGTGACCAAATATTGGGGGAGCATGAAAGTGGACTTTAGTGTCGCACAATCAAAAATAAAACAGTACTGATAACATACCACTGACTGTCAGGATGGAGGAAAGGAAGGGGCTTGGTTGAGTGATGTCTCCTTCTTTAAAGACGTACTTCACATTGGCTTGAATTTGGTTATCTATCACAATATAGCTGAAGACAAAAAAAAAAAAAAAATCATATATGGTGTTATAAAAGATAAAACTTAGTAAATTTCTCCTTTTCCTCTTTTACTCATATGTTACTTTCTAGAATGTTTAGTTGATAGTTTGGAGCTTAGGACTTACGAGAAGTTTGCCCGTGGAAAAATGAAAGGATTTGCTGATGCACTGTTCAGTATTTGGTTCAGCTGGAGTTTGTAGATAAAACAAGAAAATGAAGACACAGATTGGTCATTTCAGTCCCTATAACTGTTTTTTGTACATTCGACCAAAGAAGAAATACACAGTTAAGTGAGGTTCTGCCCCCCTACAGTGTGTGTGCCCTTTTACACTTTTGCATTAAGACACTGAGGAGATACTAAATGGTGACTGCTGCTCTGTTCAGTTCGGTGCCAAAATGTAGTGTGGACATCAGTGTGGCTTTTATTCCCTGTGTTAAGGCTGGTGGCCTCACCACTGTATTGATGGAGTCCTGGATCTGGTCGTAGGTCTTATTCATGAGTGTTTCATTCTGAGAGATGTTCACGTTGTTGATCAGGAAACCAAAGGTCAGGGCAAAAGAATAGTTGGATATTTCTAGAACAAAATTGGAGAAAAGAGTGTTCAGCACTGATTTGATCTACCTCCAGTTTGCAGTTTTTGCACAATGAACACCATTTAACACATATCTAAGGCATTTGAAAAGAGAGACACTTGGAATCATGCAATATTAAATTATCCATCCAGTCAGAAAGAACCATCGCTGACTCATGGGGGAAACATTGTGTTCAAGGCAAGGAGGAATAGATGTGGTTTGCCATTACCATCTTCTGGCATATGCTTTCTTTAGAGAGGTGCAAACACAGAGGAGAGCATGCAAACTTCACACACCCCCCCGAGCTGGACTGAAACCCCAGATCAGACAAGCAGCCTTGAAGCTATGAGGCACCCACTTACGTGCTGCACCACCAAATCCACCATGGCATATATTAGTCAGGCAATACTGCTTACTGACATGCTTTGTGCCTCAGCTGTCAAAGTTTTTTCCTCGTGAATATGCACTGGATCCCCGTATTAAGAATCATCATATAATAAACTTTCGGAGATGCAAAGCTTCCAGTTTATTTAATGCTGTTTTCTGCACATCTATTTTTGTATTCTTCCTGAGTCAGTGAGTAATGATTAGATGAGGAATCTTGCACACCTTTAAAGGCTGAATTGGTCAACGGTCAGCACTAAAAATAAGTTAAAGACAATGTATTTCCGTTGCTCAAAAGTGTAATAATAATAATAATAATAATAATAATAATAATGATGATGATGATGATGATGATGATGATGATGAATGATCACTTTTCTTTCACTGGGTTGCAGTTGTCCCGGAACCTATTCTGGAAACACTGGACACTAAGCTAGAACCATCAATGCGTTGCAGAGCTGAGGGCGACTCAGAGTCACCAATTGACCCGATTAACTCGTCTTTGGACTGTGGGAGAAAACAATACCACCTCAAAGAATCCTTATGCAAACACAGAGAGAACAGCCCAGGCACAGTAAAGCAGAAGCGATGCCTGCTGTGCCACCAATAATAAATGTATTGATTTATTTTTTCCATTACTAGCATTACCTAAGACTATATAGAACTTAAACAGTGACTAAATCGACATTTTTAATATTAACATTTTATCAAATGGAACACACCGGTCGAAAAAACTTTGAACTCGGAAATAAATCGAGTTACAAACAGACTTCTGGTCCCAGTTGAGTTCCTAACTTGAGAAGCCAGTGTAAATGTTAAGCAAAAGTTCATCAGTTGAAAGAATAAATAAAGAAATTGAGCGGATGCACCATAGTGTGGAACTTACTTAGATAAGTGAGATTCTGCACCAGCTGTGGAATCTCCAAGGCTCTGAACTTTGTGTTTAACTGACTGCTTGCTGCACCGAGCACCTGACTTTCAGAGGGAACCGGATTTATAGTTTCAAACTCCAAGCGGATATTTAGGAGAGCTGATCCGATGCTGTAAAATATATACAAAAATAAAGAAACCATGTCAGACCTGAAACATAAACTAGGAAAAAAAATAAAAGATTAAAAGAACTACAGAAAATTTGAAAGAGTAAAAAAGTCAATGGCTTCGGTTAAAATGTGTTGAAAGTAAACAAATACAGAAAATGCTCCAAGAGGACACATACCTGGTCTGAGGTATTGTAGTAGGAGTGGTGGTAGTGGTTTTGACACTCAGACCTGCAGGTGAAAAACTCATTACTCATTACTTTTGAAATATTCAGCAAATTCTGCTCTGGTCATTTGATCCCTGTTCCCTTTTTATACTCAATGACTTATGTCAGTTAAGACTTTAAAACACAACATTAAGAGACCACTGATGACATTGTATATAATATTCGGAAGCACATGAACATCCGTCTGGCAAAATTTGATGATATGTGCAGAAATTAGAAAAAATGTTGAAGTTATAGGGCTTTGGAGAAAATCTCATGTCAGGTAAGGAACTGATGTTCTTGCAGTAAGTGGGTAACTTTACCCTGGTTCCTTAAATAAGTAAATAAAAAAATACTATAACAGTTGGTTCTGTATATAAAAGATGGGTCTTAATGGTGCTGAACGTACCACTGACTGTCAGAATGGAGGAAAGGAAGAGGCTAGGTTGAGTGATGTCTCCTTCTTTATAGATATACTTCACATAGGCTTGAATCTGGTTGTTTTTCACAGTATAACTGAAGACAAAAAAATATATATCATATACAACTCAACAATTTTTGAAAAAAAAATACAACTCTTTATTTTCTTTGTAGTTTTTAACTTTTGAGAACATTTAGCTAATAGTTTGGAGCTTATGACTTACGAGAAGTTTGCCCGTGGAAAAATGAAGGGATTTGCTGATGCATTGTTCAGTATTTGGTTCAGCTGGAGTTTGTAGATAAAACAAGAAAATGAAGCCAAAGATTGGTCATTTAAGTCATTATAACTGTTTTTTTGTACATTTGACCAAAAAAGAAATACACAGTGAAGTGGGGTTCTGCCCCCCTACAGTGTTTTCCCCTTTATTAAAGTTTTGCATTAAGACACCCAGGGAAGACAAAATGGTGACTGCTGCTCTGTTTAGTTCAGTGCCAAGATGGAGTGTGGATATCAGTGTGGCTTTTATTCCCTTTATTCAGGCTGGTGGCCTTACCAGAGAATTGACGGAGTCCTGGATCTGGTTGTAGGTTTGATTCAGGAGTGTTTCATTCTGAGAGATGTTCACACTGCTGAACATGACTTCCAAGATGAGAGCAAAAGAATAGTTGGAGATCCCTAGAGTAAAAGAGAGAAATAACACACTGATTTCACAGTCCTGTAAATTTAGGACAAGCACAGTTAAGGGATTAACTTTGTAAACGGCACTAAAGAGTCAGAAACTATTTAAAAAATCAAATAAAAGAAAAATGGAAATGGTTGAACTTTTCAATGAGCCTCGAATAGCAACCAAAAAAGCTCTTAAAATACAAATACGAACACCTCCAATTATAGATGAGCTATGGTTTTTTGAAAATACATTTTGCAGATAATTTATGTGCAATTTTCTTTAAAGCCCAGCATTCTAAAATTCCTTTCTACTCAAGTTTGGAAGAAAACCTGTACATCCAGCACCAGTCACTCAAAAAGAACTGAATTGTAGGACTGCCATGACTAACTTTACTTTTTTGTGAAAATAAAGGATAAGAAAAAATGTGAGCAGAAAAAACAAAGTTAGGAAACTTACTTTGATAAGTAACATTCTGCACCAGCTGTGATATTTCCAAAGCTCTGAAATTTGAGTTTAACTGACTGAGTGCTACACTAAAAACCTGACTTTCAGAAGGAACCAGCTTTATAGTTTCAAACTCCAGGTGGATGGTGAGGACAGCTGAGCCCATGCTGTAAAAATACACATAAAAATAAAGAAACCATGTCAGACCTGAAACATAAACTAGGAAAAAATTAAAGATTCTCATTGTATCTGCAAAGGAAATGTTTCTGAGATGAAAGAACTATAGAAAATGTCAAGGAGTAAGAAGGTAAATGGCTTCAGTTAAAATTTGTTGAAAGTAAATCAATACAGAAAACTCTGTAAAAGGACACATACCTGGTCTTACGAATGGTGGTGGTGGTGGTTGTGGTTGTGGTGTCCACATGCAGACCTGAAGGAAAAAAAAAAAAAAAAAAAAAAAAAAAAACTTATTCATTACCTTCTAAAATATTCAACAACAGCTGCTCAGTTTAGCTCATTCTGGCTTTCTGCATTATAGCCAGAAAGTGGCTTCTTTTAAAGTGAAGAAGAAGGTATGAAGTTTATGGATGAAGAGGCATTTAAAGCAGCTTTTTGAAGCACATGAATATCAGTTTTTTAAAGTAGCTTTAGAGAAAAAATGCTTTCTGATTTATATCTCAGTCAGGGAACTGATGCTGTAGCTCGGTGTAAGTTACTTCATCCTGATTCCATTAAATTTAAAAATCATAAAAATTCATTAGTTACATAAAAGAAGAGTTTTCATGGTGCTTAATATACCACAGGCTGTCAGGATAGATGAAAGGAAGAGGCTCGGGCTGCTGATGTCTCCTTCTTTAAGGGCGTACGTCACTTCAGCTTGTATCTGGTTGTCCCCAGAGCTGTGAAAAAAGTCAAAAATGGAAAATATTCTATGATTACTTAATGGCATTTAAAAAAGATGGAACTCAGTTCATGTAACTGTTGTCCCCAGTATTAAATTTTCATTTTTTAATTCACAACTAAAGTAGTCGGCTTGAGCTGAAGACTTACGTGAAGTTTGCCCGTGGAAACAGAAGAGGAGTCGCTGTTTCACTGATCAGTGTGACATTCAGCTGGGGTTTGAACATCAAGAACAAAAAGGGTAAAAAAGACAAATGAACCAGAAATAACGGCAAAACATCATCACTTTTTTTTACATTTGACCAAAGATGAAATGCACGGTGAAGTGGGGTTCTGCCTCCCTACAGTGTTTTTCCCTTTGTTGCACTTTTGCACTAAGACACCGACGGAAGACAAAATGCTGACTGCTGCTCTTTTCAGTTCAGTGCCAAGATGGAGTGTGCGCAACAGTGTGGCTTTTATTCCCTGAATTTAGGCTGATGGCCTCACCACAGAATCGATAGAGGCCTGGATCTGGTCGTAGGTCTCTTTCAGGAGTGTCTCATTCTGAGGGATGCTGATGTTCTCCATCAAGATGTCAAAGTTGAGAGCAAAGGAATTGTTGGATATTTCTGGAAAGCAATGGGAAAGTTAATATTAAATCTTGGTTCGTGCCAGTGCGTTTGCATGCTGCAAGAAAGGGCCTCACGATACAGGAGGAATAAGAAATTTGTGAAAAGACAAATGGTGCTGGGAGACTCACGTTTGTAAGTGATGTTCTGCAGCTTCAGTCGGCTGTCCAGTGCTGTGAGTTGCGGTGCTAAGAGGGTTTTTGTTTTGTTGTGGACCTTATCCTCAGTTGGAGCTGGTTTGTTGGTAACTAACTGAAGATGAATGAGCATATGGGCTGTCCCATTTCTGAAAAAAAGTAAAGTTAAAATCATATTCAATACACAGTAAACTCCAGAAATATAGGAACTTTTCATGAAAATTATCTTAAATTAATATACAAAAAGAAGCAGCCATGAAATTTGTGATATTTTCGGCTTAAACGGCTTAAATGGAAAAGCCTCATGCTTTTGTTGTGAAGCAGATTTTTGAATCAAAATAAAATTTTTCTTTTGGTAAGACAAATTTTTATAAAATGTAGATTCCAAAAATATTCACTCCCTAAATTTCAGACCCAACCACATCCTATTTTCAGTCTTCTGGTAGAGGCAGACAAATTTCTGGCTGAAATGCTGTAGTATTGAATGAATTTATTATGCTACTAACCGTAACAAGAACCTTTGGACCACTGGCAGCAAAACAACCCCAAAGCATCAGAGAGCTGCCACCATATTTTACCGTAGGTATGGGGTGCTGTTCTTTGCATGCAGTGCCCTTTTTTTTTGCCAAATGTGGCAATGGTGTGCATGGCCAAAAAAACACAGTTTTTGTCTTATCTGAGCACAACAGATGATTCCAGTTGTAACTCCAATGTCACTTGGCATAGCTCAGATACTAGGATTTGTGTCTTGTTCTCAGAAAGGGCTTCTTTCATGGAACCCCAGCAGAAAGCTTCTGGTCATGGAGATGGTGTCTCACTGTTGCTTTTGAAACAATGAATTCCCAAGATTTAACTAAACCTTGCTGTTGTGAATCTGTGAGCTTTGGGCTCCCCTTTTCCTCTCTTAGCATCCTCCTTGCTGCGGTTGGGGGCAGTATGCAGATATATCCCTTCCTTGACAAATTTTCAACAGTTCCATGCTTTTCAAACTTCTGTACTATGGCCCTGATTGTGCATAATGGTTATTTGAACTGAATACCTATTTTCAGGGCCTTTCCCCAATCTATGCAGTACAAGAGCTTTTTTTTTTAATTTGAGTTGAGAGCTCTTTGGTTTTACCCATGCTGATGGATGACAAAAGAATTCTACTTGTGTGTTACCTCATATTTATACCCCAGTGAAACAGGAAATGGTCATAGACAATAAAGTTCGTAGACACTAAATGCAATATCAAGAAACATTTTTTCCCCAAAGAAGCAAATTCTTTTGATTTATAGTCTTTTTGTACGGTTGTCAATAATTTTGCCACGTTTTTTGACAGATTAAATTTTTCCAAAGATAAAAAACATTTTTGGAGGAATTATTTTTATTAAATGAATAGTTAGCAATTTCTCCAAACATTTGAGGAATATTAGAATCACCTTATGTATTATTTATATTCTATTAATGTTTTTGCTAACTTTCTTGAGGGGTGCCAATATTTTTGGAGTTGACTGCATATGTAACTGTTTTTGTTTGTGTTTTGGTTTCAATCACCAGGAAGATAGAAATATTTGTAAAATGTATACTGTCAGTAAGTAATACAACAGAGGAATATATTTGACAGTAAACAGTGGAGGTATATATACTGTTACGTTTATGGTTTTTTTGGGGGGCTGGGAACTGTGGTTGGTCCTTGTCCTGTTCTTGCAGTCTCTCCATAAGGGTTCGGCATTTGACAGGTCTGTCAGAGCCCGTATGTGATAGGACTGCAGGTGGATGATGTCACCCCCGCAAGTGCTTATCTGACCGCCATGGAGACAGCGGCAGCAGCTTTGTCTTGGTTGTGCTTTTACCTTCTATGAGCTTGAATATAGTGGATGTTTTGGCTTTCTACCCTTATTGTAAAGTGTTGGTACCGGTGAGTGTCCAACCATTTAGTGTACCTTGTGCTAAGACTCCGTGTTCCGTTGTACACGTATGTTCTGATACCAGATTACAGAAAACGAGGCGAAGTGGCGGTTACCCACCCTTGTATTGTTTTTTTTTTTTTTTTTTTTTTGTTTTTTTTTGTGAATTCTGTAGTGGAGGTCAACAGGGCCTTAGATTGTCTTCTGTTTTCTCTTTTGGTGGCCCAGGTCGGGATGTCCGTTTTATTTTATTTTGTTCTTTGAGTTGGGAACCGCCCATTTATGCCTTATTGTTTGGTGCTTGGTTTTCTTTAGTTTTGTGTGTTCTGTATCCAATTCAGTATTCAGTTTCATGGTAAATAAATTGCACTTTGTCACTGTTTAAATTGGGAAAACTGTGCCGTATATTGAGGTCCTCTGTTAAAGGGTTTTTTTTTTCTACCACCCACATTTTTTCTTTTTTTGTTTAAAGTGCTATGGTCCTTACTCCTGGTCCCCTAGCCAACTATTTTTTCTTTTTTTGTTTAAAGTGCTACGGTCCTTACTCCTGGTCCCCTAGCCAACAAGCTGGTCTGTAACAATATGTATAATGACTATTATACAGAAATATATTATTTTATTTATTATTTTACAGAAACACAAATTAACATATGGTTAATGGCCTCTGTCAAAAAAGCAGATTAATAGGTAACTTACGTGGTTTGAGATCCTGTTGATATTGTGGATGCTGGAGGTAGAGGAACAGTCAGGACAGTTGCAGCAGTCTCTGTAGCTGAAGGTTTTTTTGTTATCGGTAGCAGGGAGGGTGCTTGTGTTGTAAGTCCAGTGTAGCCTGTAGAGTTCAGACTAAAAGCTGTAGAGTTGGCTGTAGTTTCAGTAGACCTGGGAAATGTTGTGGATGAAGCTGTAAAAACTGGGGGTACTGTAGTCGATCTTACAGTAGGCTTTGGAGTGACTGTAGTTCCAGTGCTTTTAAGAGTTGTGGAAGCTGTAGCTCTAGTAGTTGGGATAGTTGTGGATTCAGTGGTCAAGGGAGTATTGTTTGATGCAGTGGTAGTAGTTCTGGTGTTTCTAGTTGTGGATATAATGGTATTAGTGAGGGAGCTTGTGGGTGTATTTGTAATCATTGGTTTAGTTGCATTATTTGTGGTTATATTTGTAGTTTTTAGTGTTTTTGGAGTTGTTTGTGTAATTGTAGCAATGTAGGAAGGTGTGATAATACTTGTGGTAGTGCTTGTAGTTATAGCAGTTGGGTATGTTGTTGTAATAGTTGCAGTTGTAAGGGAAGTAGCAGCGATAGTCTTTGATGTAGCTGTAGCTTTTGGTGTTATTGATGTTATGTGGGAGGCTGTAGTGGCAGTTGTAGGAGATGTTGTTGCGGTAGTTGTGTGTGTAGTTGTAGTTGGGTGTGTTGCAGTGTTAGATGTGTGTGCACTTGTACGGGAAGTAGCAGCAGTAGACTTTGATGTAGCTGTAGCTTTTGGTGTTATTGATGTTATGTGGAAGGCTGTAGTGGCAGTTGTAGGAGATGTGTTTGTGGTAGTTGTGTGTGTAGTTGTAGTTGGGTCTGTTGTAGTGGTAAATGTGTGTGTACTTGTACGAGATGTAAAATCAGTAGTCCTTAATGTAGATGTAGTTGTGGTTGTTGGTTGAGTTTTGGTTGATGTTTGTTGAGATGGGGTGGTCTTTGGTTGACTTGTGATTGTTGGTTCAGTTGTGGTAGTCATTGCTTGAGTTGTGGTTGCTGTAGTTGAGGTGGTGACTGACTGAGTTGTGGTTGTTGTTGGTTCAGATATGGTTGATGAAAGTTGAGTAGTGATCATTGTTGGTACAGTTATGGTTGTAGTTTGTTGATTGGTGATTAATGATGGTTTAAATGGTTGCATCAGTTCAGTAGTTGGTGCAATTGTGATTGTTTGTTGAGTTGATGTTTTGGGGGCAGCTGGGGTTGTTGGTGCAATTGTGGTAGTTAATAGTTTAAATGTGGTTGTTGTTGGTTCAGTTGTTGATGTTGGTGCAGTTGTGGTTGTTGCAGTGGTGCTTGTTGCAGTTGTTGTATGTTCAGTTGTGATTGCTGGTGTTGTTCTGGTTATTGTTTGTTCTATTGTTGATGTTGATGCAGTTGTCGTTGCTGCAATGGTTGTTGTAGGTTCAGTTCTCATTGATGTTGGTTTGGCTGTTGTTAGTAAAATTAAAGTGGTCATTGGTTCAGTTATGGCTATTGTTGATGTAACAGTAGTAAACGTTGTTATTGTTGGTTCAGTTGTTCTTGCATCACGTATTGATAATGGTGCAGATGTGGCTGTTGCAATTGTTGATGTAGTTTCAGAGGAGGTTTTAACTGGAGTTGTGTTTTTTTCAGTGGTTGTTGTAGATTCTGTTATTGATTTTGTTAATGTAGTTGATGATGGTTCAGCTATTTTTGTTACTGGAAGTGTAGTGGACGTTGTTGGTGATATTGTGGTGGTTGTTGGTTCAGTTGTGGTTGCTGTTGATGCTGTTGTGGTTGTTTCAATTGTTGTTGTAGGTTTAATAGATGTTGTTGGTGGTACTGTGGTGGTCGTTGTTTCAGTAGTGTTTGTTGTTGATGCAGTTGTGGTTGTTTCAGTGGTTGTTGTAGGTTCAGTAGTTGTTGTAGGTGGTATAGTGGTGGTCATTGGTTCAGTTATGGTTGTTTTTGATGCAGTTGTGGTTGTTTCAGTGGTTGTTGTCGGTTCAGTTGTTTCAGTGGCTGTTGTCGGTTCAGTTGTTGTTGTCGGTTCAGTTGTTTCAATTGTTGTTGTAGGTTCAATTGCTGTTGTAGGTGTAGTGGATGTTGTTGGTGATATTGTTGTGGTTGGTGGTTCAGTAGTGGTTTCTGTTAATGCAGTTGTGGTAGTTTCAGTGGTTGTTGTTGGTTCAGTTGCTGTTGTAGGTGTAGTAGATGTTGTTGGTAAAATTGTGGTTGTTGTTGGTTCAGTTGTTGTTGTAGGTGTAGTCGATGTTGTTGGTGGTACTGTGGTGGTCGTTGGTTCATTAGTGTTTGTTGTTGATGCAGTTGTGGTTGTTGTAAGTTCAGTTGTTGTTTTAGGTGGTATTGTGGTGGTCATTGGTTCAGTTGTGGTTGCTGTTGTTGCAGTTTTGGGGATTTTTTCGGTAGTTGTTGTTTCAGTGGTTGTTGTAGGTTCAGTTGTTGTAGGTGTAGAGGATGTTGTTGGTGATATTGCGGTGGTCGTTGGTTCATTAGTGTTTGTTGTTGATGCAGTTGTGGTTGTTTCAGTGGTTGTTGTAGATTCGGTTGTTGTTGTAGGCGTAGTAGATGTTGTTGGTGGAATTGCGTTGGTTGTCGGTTCAGTTGTTGTTTCAGTGGTTGTTGTAGGTTCAATTGTTGTTGTAAATGTAGTAGATGTAGGAAAAATTGTGGTGATCGTTGGTTCAGTTGTGGTTGTGGTTGTTTCGGTGGTTGATGTAGGTGTAGAGTATGCTGTTGGTGATATTGTGGTGTTTGTTGGTTCAGTAGTGGTTTTTGTTGATGCAGTTGTGATTGTTTCAGTGGTTGTTGTAGGTTCAGTTGTTGTTGTTTCAGTGGTTGTTTCAGGTTCAGTTGTTGTTGTAGGTGGTATTGTGGTGATCGTTGGTTCAGTTGTAGTTGCTGTTGAAGCAGTTTTGGTGGTTTCAGTGGTTGTGGTTGTTTCAGTGGTTGTTGCAGGTTCAGTTGTTGTAGGTGTAGAGGATGCTGTTGGTGATATTGTTGTGGTCGTTGGTTCAGTAGTGGTTTTTGTTGATGTAGTTGTGGTTTTTTCAGTGGTTGTTGTAGGTTCAGTTGTTGTTGTAGGTGGTATAGTCATGGTCATTGGTTCAGTAGTGGTTGTTGCTGATGCAGTTGTGTTTGTTTCGGTGGTTGTTGTAGGTTCAGTTGTTGTTGTAGGTGGTATTGTGGTGATCGTTGGTTCAGTTGTGGTTGCTGTTGATGCAGTTGTGGTGGTTTCAGTGATTATTGTAGCTTCAGTTGTTGTTGTAGGTGTTGTAGATGTTGTTGGTGGAATTGTGGTGGTTGTTGGTTCAGTTGTGGTTGTTGTTGATGCAGTTGTGGTTGTTTCAGTGGTTTTTGTCGGTTCAGTTGTTGTAGGTGGTATCGTGGTGGTCATTGGTTCAGTAGTGGTTGTTTTTGATGCAGTTGTGGTTGTTTCAGTGGTTGTTGTAGGTTCAGTTGTTGTAGGTTCACTTGTTGTTGTAGGTGGTATTGTGGTGATCATTGGTTCAGTTGTGTTTGCTTTTGATGCAGTTGTGGTGGTTTCAGTGGTTGTTGTAGGTTCAGTTGTTGTTGTAGGTGGTATAGTCGTGGTCTTTGGTTCAGTAGTGGTTGTTGCTGATGCAGTTGTGGTTGTTTCAGTGGTTGTTGCA